>JBBMKA010095608.1:0-12646 GCA_037833695.1 Sechiopsis laciniata
TAAGAAAATTAAACCTAAAAAAGGAAAATTTCCATAAGAAAATTAAACCTAAAAAAAGGAAAATTTCCATAAGAAAATTAAACCTAAAAAAGGGAAATTTAGTCCATGGAGATTTCCTCCTACTTCCACTGAGGCACACTCAGTGGCTGCAATAAACCTGCGGGTTTCTGTCTAGAAGCCTTCACTTACTGACAAGTGAGTCACTGGCTAAAAAACTCTGTAATTTCCCTCTTCATGTTGCTCCACAAGAAGGTCTGCTTAAGATCCTGATACATTTTGGTACCCCTTAGGTGCCAAGTAAACGGGGAACTATGAGCCTCGGTGATAACTCGGCTCGCAGTCCGGCGCTCCTAGCACGCAAATGCGTCCTCGAAATTTCAAACCACCATCTGGCGCTACCACAAAATCAAAATCTCTATCTGAACTCTAACAATCAATATGCTAAACTTGGATCACTCAGCTGGCCATCAATAATCTTCTGTCTGATCGAAGGCTGAACAGTCAACTGGGCTACCCTAGCGGTAACCTCACCCAAAAACACTACTATACTAGCTTGCTCGAACGCTTTCCACAATGGAAGCTGGGAACTCAACAAGGCTACAGAATGCGACGTCTTTCTACTTAAGGCATCAGCCACAACATTGGCCTTACTCGGATGGTACAAAATTTCGTAGTCATAGTCTTTAACTAACTCAAGCCATCTCATCTGCCTCATGTTTAACTCCTTATGAGTGAAGAAGTACTTGAGACTCTGTGGTCTGTAAACATCTGAATCTTTTCACCGTACAAGTAATGCCTCTAAATTTTTAGTGCAAAGATAACTGCTGCCAACTCCATATCATGAATCGGGTAGTTCTACTCGTAGGGCTTCAACTGACGAGAAGCATACACAATCACCTTTCCGTGCTGCATCAGAACACAGCCTAAGCCAAACTTAGAAGCATCACTATATACTACAAAACCACCTATTCCCTCTAGAACTGACAACACTAGTGTTGACGTCAAACTGTGCTTCAACAAAGTAAAACTCTCTTCGCAACTGGCATCCCAAAAAAACTCAACACCTTTTCTCGTTAACCAAGTAAGGGATGCTGCTTTAGCGAAAAAGTCCTTAACGAATCGTCAGTAATAGCCTGCCAAACCTAGAAAGGTACGAATCTGCGATAGTAGTCGGTCTGGCCCAAGAACTCGCTGCATCAATCTTGGCGGGGTCTACTGCAATACCATCTCTAGAAACCACGTGACCAAGGAAGGCTACTTTCTCTAACTAGAAATCATACTTGGAGAATTTAGCGTACAACTGGTTCTCTCTCAATGCTATTAACAATTGTCTCAGATGCGAAGCATAATCCTCCTCAGTCTTAAAATAAATCAAAATATCATCTATGAACACAATGACAAAGCTGCCCGAACACCCTATCCACCATGTCCATAAATACTACTAGAGCATTGGTCAGCCCGAAAGACATGACCACAAACTCGTAATGACCATACCTCGATCTGAATGCTGTCTTGGGAATGTCTGCATCCCTGATCCTCAACTGATGATAACCAGACCTCAAATCTATCTTGGAGAACCCAGAAGCTCCATGAAGTTGATCAAACAAATCACAATGCGGGGCAACGGGTACTTGTTCTTCACTGTAACTTTGTTTAGCTCCCTGTAGTCTATCCAAAGGTGCATCGAACTGTCTTTTTTCTTTACAAACAAAATAGGTGCTCCCCACGAGGACACACTCGGACGAATGAAACTTTTGTCCAACATCTCTTGCAACTGCACTTTCAACTCTTTCAGTTCTGCTGGCGCCATGCGGTACGAAGCCTTCGAGATAGGGAGAGTCCCCGACTCGAGCTCAATTATGAAGTCCACACCTCTCGGTGGAGGCAAACCTGGTAACTCCTCAGGAAACACATCTGTAAACTCTTGAACCACTGGTACTTGATCAACAGTCAACGAAGGGCGACCTTCTCTAAACAACTTTGCTAAATAACCCCAAGCTCCTCGAGTTAACAAACGACGAGCTTTTAATGCAGAAATCAACAGCAAAAATACTCCACTTTGGGCACCACTAAACTTGAAACTCTGCTTCTTGGGCGGCCTGAACACAACTTTTTTCTGGCAACAATCAATCAACGCCTAGTTCTCCGCTAACCACTCCATACCAAGGATCACATCAAACTAGCTCATAGGCAGCACTATGAGGGTAGCTGCTAACAGCTCTCTAGATACCACAATCCGGCCGTCTCTAACTTTCTCACTAACAAGCATACTAACTCTCGAAGGAGTTACAACATACAACTCGAACCCTAAAGGTTCAGGTTCCAAACAGGCTTGTCAACAAACGATGTAGAGATAAATGAATGAGTCGAGCCCGAATCAAACAACAAAAATGTATAGTGGTCCAGGACAAGTAAGGTACCTATGACAGCTGCGTCGGTCCTCTCGGCCTCCTGCCGAGTCGTGGCAAATACTCAGCCATACTGTTGAGCTGGTCCAGCTTCAGTTCCAACCTGTGGGCACATTGTGGCAATATGCCCTTCCTTTCAACACTTATAACATGCTTTGGGAGATGTTCCACACAGACCATAATGAGCTCCGCCACAAGTCCGGCACTAAGGTGGCTGCCTCACTACACCCTACTGACGACCCTGATAACACTTCTGATCTCTACCATAGACCTGGCCCTGATGTCGCTGCTACTGACCTCCCTACCTGGAAGTCTTAGAAGGCTCAAACTTCTTTTTCTACCCTGAACCAGTTGCCACACTCTGAGTTGCCACAACAGGGGATTTCACAATCGGATACTTTCTTTTGTAAATCTTGGCCAAAGCCACAGTCCTGGTGTAAGTCTCTAGAGCGAGTGCTCGAACGTCCTAAGTAACCTTCATCCTGAGTCCTCGAATGAACTTCTTAATTTTCAGTTCTTCTGTAGCAATTAGTTCTGGAGCAAAATAGCTATGCTCTGAGAACCTCTTCTCATAACTAGCAATACTATCATCTTCCTGTTTTCAAATTGGCAAAAGCCCCAACCATCTCTTGTTGGGCTTTCTCACTAATGTACTGAGCCCTGAACTCAATCCTGAAAAACTCCTAAGTGGCTGGTGGGGGCCCTTCAGGTCTGGCCCCATTAGTGGACTACCACCACCAAATGGCTGTCTTCGTCAACACGTGTGCTGCACACCTCGACCTCTGCACATTCGAGCATCCCATAACTCGAAAGAAATACTCCAGGTGTGCCAGCCAGTTAGCTGCTACTAGTGGATTTTCATATGCATCAAACTCCCTAGGTTTCCACTTAACAAAATCCTTAAGCCACTTGCCATCCTTGGCGGCACCCTCAGGAATCTCTAGCTCAACAACAGGCTCCTGTTGAGCTGGCAGAGCTGGAGGCACTTTCTGGCCTACTGGAGGAACTACTGCGCCACCAAGCGACGCTACATGAACCACTGGTGGTGCCTGCTGGAACATCAGTGCATGTAAGGACCTGACCTAAAAATGGTCCTAAACCTGGTTCTTACTCAGCATGCATGCATAAAAGACAATTAAAATCACTAAGCATTCTGGGAAAATTAAAAACAACCATTTAAAACTTCAAGGAACCTGTTTATAAACGTTAAAATAATTTATTCCCTGTTCAAACATTAGAAGTAGCCTTAGCCAGAGCATAATTTGAAATAGCAAAATAAATAAATCTTTCAAAATATGCAAAACCTATGGACTCTGTGTCCAACTACATGCTGAATAGATAAATAAAAAAAATAAAAGCAGAGTGCAGGCGGCTCCCATGATCATGCAGCTCCTCCTCTAGCCGTATTGGTGCTGTCCCAAGTTACCTGGTGAAAAAACCACAGAAAATAAGGGTGAGTAATAGTCAAATAGCCCTACTTCTTGATGTGTCTTTGATAGGTAATAATCAAATAGCCCTACTTCTTGATGTGCGTGTTGGACATCGGCCATGTGGCCGATGTGACATCTAATTCCATAAAAAATAAGTTCTCCATTTTTTTTCTTCGTACAGACATAATAAACATTTAGAACCTAAAGCATATATTAAAGGGAATTTACCCCGGTAGCATAATTTGGCTCTTGTATTATATTTGTAGCAAATTTTCCAAAATAATTCATTTGTAGCAAAATTTGGGGCGCTGCTTTTTACTTTTCAATTTTGCCCTTTCCCTCTTATTTTTAACGACATCACTTCTCTCCATGTCCACGAGCTAATTTCTTCCCAATTCGGCTTCAACTTCTATCGATTTCACCAGAATTCTTTTACAATTCATCAGAAAATCTTTTGCAAAGCTCGTAGTTCCATCTTGAACGAACTCAGCCAATAGCCAAATGGCTTCCTTCCCGCTTGCTGTCAAAATTTCGCTCAACAATTCCATCCTCGACAAAAACTTCGTCCATGGGATGAGAAATCAAGTCAGAAAATTCCTTTCTCTTCATTGTTTTGGCAAGCTCCCGACGCCCCTAAACCCTTAGAGAACGATCCACGCCCCAACAAAATCTTTCGCAATTCACTTGAAATTCTTTCGCAACTTCATCTTTGTGATTTTGCTCCGAAAATTCATAGCCAATTTCGGCGATAGCACTGAAAATTCGTTCGCAACTTCATCTCTGTTATTTTGCAGGCTTGAACGATTTCTTCAAAAATTCTATCAGCTACTTAGTGATAGAATCTATCGTCTTCTTAGTGATAGAATCTATCATTTGCTAGTGATAGAATCTATCGGCTTCTAAGTGATAGAATCTATCGGCTTCTAAATGATAGAATCTATCAGCTTCTTAGTGATAGAATGTATCATTTACTAGTGATAGAATCTATCTGCTTCTAAGTGATAGAATCTATCATTTGCTAGGGATAGAATTTATGAGATATGAAAATCCAACTAAACTGGCAGAAGTAAACTAATAACATAGCAAAATCAACAATGGATCTGAGTCATTGACAACAATAATGGAAGTAAATTGCATGAAGCTTAAAATCAACTAAATTGACACAAGTAAACTGATAGAAATCAAATGGATACCGTTCTTGTTCACCCTGCATTCCAAGATGACCCATTATCATTGACAACAGCAATGAAAGTGAAAAGAAAAAACAATGAAAATCAGAAATTTGGAAATGTATGATGGAAGTCATTAACAACAACAATTTGGCTACGGTGGATATGCATCCTAAACAAAAAGCTCAAAATTAAATAATGAATGATGAGAAAATGCAATAATGGTACAAACTAAAGAAAATCATCAGAAAGTTTAAGTTTGAAAAGAGGTAACCAAGACTTTTTTCTGCTATCTATCTATCTATCTACTCTGTTTCTCCTTCACTACTTTAGCAACAAACAGTACCCAAATGTTCAAATATAAGAAGCAATTTCATAATTAAGCAAAAGTAAACTGATAAAACAAAAGCTTTCATCATTTCATTCTATTTGAAGTAATTGTTCAATTACAACCAAAACATAAGTAATTGTTCAAAAAGTAAATGGGCTAATTGTTCAACCTACATACAATACAAAACTATACAAAGCTAACAGATTTTCAATCATTATTTGAGTAATCTTTAAATTGAAAGATGGAGCTTCCACATGCAATCTTGGTGATTGCCTAATTGGTGGGGACTTGGATGATAACTCTTGAGACTTCTTCATTGGAGAATTCTTCTCTAGATAGCCTATAGCTTGAATTGCAGCTTGAATTACGTCTTTCTTGCTATTTCCTTTCTTATTTTCCTTTTGAATTTTGGTCATCCTCTTTACAGATGCATTCTCCAATGTTTTCTTAGTAGACCTAGTTTGTCTCTTTGTCCTTTCAGCAACAACTTTTGGTCTATATATTTTCACAGCCTGCAAGTATTAGAGGAACACACAAAAGTTAACTTCATTTCAGTTGATAAACTCAATCATTATATAGAATTCAATCAGTTGAATAATTTAATAAAGAAAAAATCAATCTTACCTCCTTTTTCCTTTTCCCTTTTTGATAACACAAAAGTTAAAAACCAATATAACTCATTTTAAAGAAGACACTAGAATGTTTCTACCTAGGTAATAGAAGGTTTCTGCCTAAGTGATAGAAGGTTTCTATCTAGGTGATAGAAGGTTTATGCATAGGTAATAGAAGGTTTCTGCCTAAGTCATAGAAGGCTTATGCATAAGTGATAGAAGGTTTTCTGTCTAAGTGAAAGAAAACTTTTACATAGGTGATAGAAGGTTTATGCATAAGTGATAGAAGGTTATGCCTAAGTGATAGAAGATTTATGCATAGGTGATAGAAGGTTTATGCATACGTGATAGAAGGTTATGCCTAAGTGATAGAAGGTTATGCCTAAGTGATAGAAGGTTTATGCATAGGTGATAGAATGTTTATGCCTAAGTAATAGAAGGTTCATGCATCTATTTTTAGGAATGCTCAAATATAAGACTTATGCACAGCTGTTGATAAAAGGTTAATGCATAGGTGATAGAAGGTTTACGCCTAAGTGATAGAAGGTTTATGCCTATGTGATAGAAGGTTTAAGCCTAAGTCATACATCTATTTTTTACTTGTTGATAGAATGAAACTTAAATATTCCCACCGACACCCAAAAAGTTTGAATTTTGGGAGGGAAAACAAAATTTCAATAAACGAAATATAAAAAGTAGAAATTGAAATCTCAAAACAATTGTTTCTAAAGATACAGCATGAATCGATCATTAAATGCACATTTACTGTCATTCAAAACACAGATTGAAACACTAATCACCTAAAAAGGGGAAAAAAAAATCAGAATCAAACTAAACGACCTTGATTACACTAAACCTAAGCCAAAAGTATGATGTAACAACTATAAATTAGAAAATCAAACAAAAAGTTAATTGAATTGAAAGATCTAATCAAGTAAAACACGATTCAAAGCAACACAAAACCGAATCAACAGTTGAGAAACACAAAATCAGAACAAATAGAAGATCAATGAACTCGAAGTACCTCAAAATGAATCAAGAAAGGGAGAAGACAAAAGCCGGAAAAAGAGCTTAGAAGGAGAATGGCGAAGTAACAGTCAGAGATCGACGGAAAAGAGAAAAATCGGCAACAGGCAATGGGCAATTTGTGGATTTGTGGATTTGGGAAGTGGGTAATTGAAAGAATATGTGTGTGATTGAAGGAGTTCATGAAATTGGTTGTTTAGTCAAATAAAAAAAAGAATGAGTCGTGGGCTATTTAGTCATTTTACCGGGCCTGTTTGAAATTTCTGCTACAAAAGAATTACTTTTGAAATTCTGCTATTCATAGAAATATTTTGTCCTATTTTGCTATACATGCAAAAGTCCCTATATTAAATAGTTTTGAGATGGTGGAAAATTTCAACTCTTTATAAAAATTAAATGCCACGTCAACATACATTCAAATGGTAGTTTGTTGAAGCAAATAACATATTTAACCTAGGGAATCGACTAAGCATTCTTTTGTTATATATATATATATGAACAAAAATAATAGCTCAATTAACATAAACGTTGGCTGTTTCCACCTTTTTTGTAGTGACGATTCACAAAAATTGAAAATCAATTCTCACAAAATCATAAGTTGAATCGATTGGTTGGCTTGTTAATTTTGGTGTCAAATCAACTTTATCAATTAGATGTTTTTTTAGTACCAATTTATTTATGGATTAGTTCATTTCCCTATTTATTTTAAATGTTCTTTTTAAACAGAAAAAGATTCATTAAATGTTAAAAAGCAAATACAAGGAACAATTCCAGCTAAGACCTCAAATTAGTCCATCTCCGTAAGTAAGAGTGATACTATACAATTGAAAAGAATCAACAATAAAACATCCACACTTACTAGAAAGAATAGGCTTTCAATATATGGAGGAACTCATTTAATTTTGAAATATATAATATAAACAATTATATATATCGTAGCCAAAAGTAATACTCAAATGACAACCATTTGATAACGAGTTCAAGTCCCAAATATTATTAATTAAAAAAGGAAAAAATCATAGGAATTTGTGGATCAACGGTCAGTGGCGACAAACAAATCACGAAGGGAAGAGAACAACGTCCGCTATTGGCAATGGGAGGTAATGACCAATTGGTTTAGCAGTGTAAAATTGAAATTTAGAAGAAGAAAAGATAGTTGGACTAGGACCCACCTGCAGACTTGCAACGATGGCAGTTAGACGGTTGGCGGCGCAAATAAACTGGACAGCGCGCAAGAGATGAGCAAATTCATAGAAGACATGCATCGTGAAAGTTTTTTCTTTTTGTAACCCTTTGCCCCATTACATATTCGGGGTATCCATGTTCTTCTCAAACCCTCGACCCAACAGAGGGTTAATATTGTAATAGTAGAAAATTTAAATTCATGATGTACCTGTATCATGTTTGTTGCATGTCTAAGTACTTATTTTTAGTAGAAAAGAAACACTTTAAAAATATTGAAGATGAAACATTCTCTAACAAAAGATGACAAACGAATTTCATTATCACACGCACATGATTTTCACATACACTGGAAGTCGTCTGCAGAGAGGTCCATTTGCAGCTCATTTACAATGGGAAGATTTTCTTGTACCTAAAATATAATAGAAAAGAGAGATACACAATGCCACAGCCAATCAAGGTAAAGTACACTATCCACTGGAAAGAACTCGGATGGTCGAAGACATCATCGACAAAATTCATCCCAAAAACTGCAGTTAACGCTGCAAACATCGTAGCCAAGAATGTAGCTGCAGTAAAAAGTAGCTGAAATTGTATCAGCTGGTTCTGAACGTTTCCCTGTTCATCCACAAAGAAAGAAATTTCCCACTGCATTCATTCTTGCGTTTGCATGTGATTAACCATAAAGCAAATAAAATCGAGCTTAGAAATCAGAATTACCAGTTTAATGTTGATCAGATCTTCTGTGTCATCTATAGATTCTTTCAGCTGCATAATCCATGAAAAAGTTACGGTATCAGCAAGTTCGAATGTCACTTTCTAAGCGCTCTCACAGATACGGCGCAATACAAGATCCCAAGTGGCATTTGTTGTGTGTTCGAAAGAAGTGAAAATATATCTTACCGACAGCAATTTACTGAGCATGTCATCAATGACCACAAAGTATGCCTCGAGCAGCATCTCCAATTGTTCAATGTTATCACCATTGTTCGATGAACTCATCAAGCTGCTTGAGTTTACAATACTGCTAAAAGCCCTTTGTAATTTATGAGATCCATTGGTAGAACCCACGGGCGAAACAGGAGCCGATTTTGGTAGCTGTTTTCCAAAGAAACTAATTTCGAGATACAAGTTACTTCGGATGTTAGCCTCTAATCTTTGTTTCTTCTCTGTCAGATACATCTCAGCCATGTCCCCATCATCGTCCATCAAATGCTCAATTTCATCACGCACCTGGTATTTGACATGATATGTAAAATGCGATGCAACGATGCAACAAAGTAGAGCTGCGAAAGATGACGAAATTCTAGCATACTTACCTTTTGCACTTGTTGAGTCATCATCAGAAGGTTGCCTTTAAATCTTCGAACTCTTTCAAGATTAAGGGTGTTTATTGAAGATGCTAAATCATCCAGTAGAGGGTATATCTCCATTTCCATCCCTTTTACCTGTTGAACCCAAGAATCAATCTCTAGGTATAAGGTTCCGAATGCGACTACTTAATTCCTCAAGAAACTAAAACAGAAGCTATGATTTAGAATGAGATCAAATACCAACTAACAAAACAGTAAACTCGTTTAGAAATGGATTCCTAATTTAGAACATAACAGCAGCTATGAGCCTGTATAACACAACGATGGCCATTTCTAGAGCTTATGGATTGAAAAGCAATTCTCTGTATATTTGCCCCTTCAGGAAAGTGTTTTTTTTTTATTCATGACCATGACTGTCCACGGACCACTTACGTGGATATTGGTTATTTTCAAAGAAAAATCACATGATCCTACCACATTTGATTGACAAGAAATAATTTTCAAGTTGGTGGCCGCTATGGATTAAATTCATAACGAGTAGATTCTCAAAGCCTTTATTTGACTACTAGTAGACAAATTCATAATGGTTCCTTTAGGAGAGTGTAAGTGGATCAGCTCCATCTGGCTTCTTTCAGATGTGGAAAGTCAATTTGGTCGGTTTAATAAAAAAAAACTGTTTCAGTTCGGTTTATTTTCTATAATTCATCAACCAAACAGGTAAAATCAACCATCAAACTAACCAAAACTAACACGAACCCCTTGAGCACTCTGGCTGCACTAATTCGAGGCAATGAGAATGTGATTCAGCACAGAAATTCAAGACAGAGCATGGCTGTCTGGGTCTCTAAATTCATGTCTAACCGATGAAGGGCGAGTTTACTCGAAATGTTGAAGGACAGGTTTACTCGAATCGTTGAAGGACGGGTTTACTCAGAAAAGAAAGGCAATATATCTCCTCCAGCAGAACAGATCAAGATTATAAAATAGCTCTCTAAGCAGACAAAATTGCTATCATAAGTAACAGTCGATTGGACCAGGATTGAGTGAAGATTAAGAT
This sequence comes from Sechiopsis laciniata, assembly GCA_037833695.1. Classification (NCBI taxonomy): domain Eukaryota; kingdom Viridiplantae; phylum Streptophyta; class Magnoliopsida; order Cucurbitales; family Cucurbitaceae; genus Sechiopsis; species Sechiopsis laciniata. The sequence goes on from JBBMKA010095608.1 coordinate 10,528, forward strand.
TCTCTCTATGCTTTGAAATGAAACGAGTACACACTTGTTTAAAACCTAAATTTTATTTCTTTTCAAATCAGTTGTTTTGTGAGCAGTGACAATAATATACAAAATTAGACCATTTAGCTGATATGCATGTACACATGCTATTGACAGATATGAATAATTCTATGTCGTCATACTTAATTGTACATTTACTCAGAGAAATACCTGAGTGTCAAGAATGGAGCAAGTAAGTTCCAGCGCCAGTTCCAGTGCCCTAAATTCAAAGGGCAAATCATCTGTACAAATTGGAAATAATCATCACAAGGAGCTATGAGTGTGTGCACGGTCGGATCTAGAAAGCTTATTTGGTGGGGACCAGATTTAAATTATTTTGAGAGGTCAACTTTTATATACTAAAAGACCACAAAATCCAAGATTTGAGGGCCACCATAGGTGAGATCTACTTTGATATACAAAATTTGAGGGGCCACCTATGCCATAAATAGTATTAAAATATGGGTGGGGTCCATTTTCATGTACAAAATAAAACAAAATCCAAAAATTGGGAGGGGGTTGGCATGGCCCCCGTAGCCCCCCTCTCCATCCGCCCCAGACTACGATTATGACTACTGTTACTCGAGAGATTAGACTTGAATAGTTGTTATATAATATTAGATGAGGCAATGCCTATTTATAGAGTACAAGATAACCCTAACGGGCCTACTAGGCCTAAACCTAATAAAGCAGTAAACTATCTAGGAAAACAATAATTACAAATACATATTATACACATAATCCTAGCACTCCCCCTCAAGCTGGAGCAAATATGTCTATCATGCCCAGCTTGTTGCAAACGTAGTTTATGTGAGCTCCGTTCAGCGACTTGGTGAGTATATCACCCAACTGTTCCCCAGTCTTCACATAATTTGTTGAAATCAAACCTTGTTAAATCTTTTCTCGAACGAAGTGACAATCAACTTCAATGTGTTTTGTTCTTTCATGAAACACTGGATTTGATGCAATGTGAATAGCAGCCTAATTGTCACACCACAATTTTGCCAGTACCGTAGCTTTCATTCCAATCTCGTCTAGTAGCTGAACAAGCCATACTATTTCACATGTTACTTGTGACATCGCTATGTATTCCGCTTCAGCACTCGAACGTGACACCACATTCTGTTTCTTACTCTTCCACGACACCAGATTTCCTCCCATGAACACACAGTACCCTGAGGTCGATCTCCTATCTTCCTTAGAGCCTGCCCAATCAGCATCTGAATAACACTCGATATTAGAATGCCCATGATTCTTGTATAACACACCCTTTCCGAGAGCAGATTTCAGATAACTCATAATCTGTTTCACGGCTGTCCAATGCTCTATTGTAGGAAATGACATAAAATGACTCACTATACTCACAGAATACGATATATCTGGCCTCGTGACTGTCAAATAATTCAGTTTCCCAACCATCTTCCTATATCTCTCAGGGTCATCAAAAGCTTCTCCTTCTTTGACAAGTTGTTGATTTGGTGCAATTGGAGTGCTACACGGTTTCACACCCAACTTTCCTGTTTTAGTTAATAAATCAAGAACGTACTTTCGCTGAGACAAAAAGATTTCCTTCTTACTTCTCATGACTTCAATGCCTAGGAAATATTTCAAGTTCCCAAGGTCTTTGGTACTAAACTAGCTACGAAGGAAAGTCTTTAGTGAAGTTATCCCAGAATCATCACTGCCAGTGATTACAATATCATCAACATACACCACCAATAAAACAATCCCGCCATTCAACCGGCTATAGAACACAGAATGATCTGAAGAACACTTTTGCATTCCAAACTTTTCAAGGACTTGGCTAAATTTTCCAAACCATGCTCGTGGGCTCTGTTTCAACCCATACAACGATTTAGGAAGACGACACACTTTATCATTCTCCCCTGAGCAACAAACCCGAGTGATTGCTCCATATACACCTCCTCTATGAGATCACCATGCAAAAAAGCATTCTTAACATCTAGCTGAAACAACGGCCAATCATTCGTTGCCGCGAGAGAGATAAACAATCGAATGGATGACATCTTTGCAACTGGAGAGAAGGTCTCACTATAATCAATCCCATAAGTCTGAGCATACCCCTTAG
>JBBMKA010095619.1:0-12645 GCA_037833695.1 Sechiopsis laciniata
ATAATTCTCTATTAAAAGGTTGTTCTATGCATCAAAGTGTGATAATAATGCATGATTTCTTCAATAAATACACCCTACAAGAGGACTATATAATTCTCTAATTGAGAGTTATCATAAGGCATTTTGTACGTCTTCAATTTTCGTTGGGTTTAGAATAGGTGGCTAGTGTGTGGAACTTGGAACTAGAAAGGTAATTGATGAATGGGTATGGTTTTGGGTTTGTTGAGAATATGTGCAAGTGATTGGTATAATTTTTAGTTTGATGTTTTTAGTAAGGCATTTGAATGTAGGATGGTTTGTATGCCCATTTGGTGTTGGAGTAGTAGTGATTTTTTTCTAAAAGGTGAGTTAATAAATTAGTTGTGATTTGTGAATGCTTTTAAATTCCACTTGTACTCTTAGGCTGTCAAATTAATTATGTGATTAGCTTGCACATCAAGTATTGCTTTGTTGGTTCAAGTATTGGGTATTTTTGTTCTTGTCTAGGGCACTGTGGGGTATGAAGGGACAAAAAGGATAAAAAATAGAAAGTGTGAGCGGAAGGTTTGGTGATCTTTGGGTAGCTTATTGAAGTAAGACAAGGATGACAGATCGTTAAGGAGTGCTTATTTAATGATACTCAATTCTATCGTTGTGACTTGTATGCTAATTAGTGTGATATAAGGGTGCAAGGGTGATTGATATGTCAATTAGCATGATATAAGGGTGCAAAGGTGATTGATATGTCAATTAGCGTGATATAAGGGTGAACAAGGGGGATTGATATGTCAATTAGTGTGAAATAAGGGTGATAGCTATGTCAATTAAGGTGATATAAGAGTGAACAATGGCATAAACAACTATTGTTTTACGAGCGAGTGGTGGGTGAGTTAGTGTGGCACACGGGCAGAAAAGGGAATCTATGGGTCACGAGGAGTTAGGGCTTAGTAGAAGTTGACGGTGATATAAGAGTGAGCTTGGTGATATAGGTGAGTATGGGCGAGACTTCTCATGTGGAACGCGAGATTGATAGAAATAGAGGAATGTTGTTGTAGTTCCATTGTTGTAACATACTTTGAGTAAACTTTATCATATGTTTATGCTCCTCTGTTACAGGTACCACTTGGTGAACGTTGACAAGGTCGTAGGCTGTATGCATAAGCAATAAAGAAAGATTAGTGGTGTATCTAGATGAGACTATTAAATGTTTTTCTTTGTTTTTTTTTTTTTCTATTTTGTTTGAGGTGTTACAATTGGTATCAGAGCCAAGTTATAGATTCTGTAGACTGGTCATAGTTTTAATTATGATATTGTGACATAGTTTTGTAGTTTAGTAGTATCTTGCAACCATCAAATAAGAGGTGTTCGATTACCTTAAAGTTATGGCAGTTGTTATTGTAAAGTAAGGAAGACGGGAGTAAGATGAGTTGTTGGTTGTATGTGTAAATAGGTAAATATGTTGAATTGGTTCTAAATTGATGGTAGCCTAGTGTGAATAACTAGTTAAACAGGTTGTGAGAAAGGTTATATGTAAATGTTGGTAAAAGAAGAAAATACACTTCATTGATTTTAGGGTGAGTAGTGTATGAGTGAGTTCATCAACCTAATTGGGAACATATGGGTGTGTCGAGAGTTATGTTCGGGGCTTTGGACAAAGGGTTAAAAGAGTCTATGTGGACTCTATTGGGCGTATAACCATGTTTGAGGTGTTTTAGCTATTTTGCTGTGTCGTTAAAATCTTGTGGTAGTAGGTTGTGTATTAGTTAATGCATAGAAGCTGATGGCATCAAGTTCCCTGTTAGTATCATAGGGAGGCTTGTGTGGTCACTCACCCTATGATATGTAATCTAGTTAAAAAGGCTCGTAGTAACTTTTGTGGTAAGGTTTAGAGGGAGCAAAGAAGATGCTTTTGTAATTTTTGTTTGTGTGCTTGAGTTCGGCTGTCTTTGATGTGAGAATTGTGATAATGTTTAAGTTCAAGGTTTTGGCTTGAGAAGAGAATGTTAATTGTTTCCTTGAAACGAGTTCGCATAGCGGCGTAGTTAGTAGGGGTGTGAGCATTTCAAGGTCACATTCTCTGACAAATAGTGAATCGAGTGCGTTTAGGGGGAAACGCCAATAGTTTCTCTAAGTGGTTATGTATAGGTATGCAAATGGAGATACAGTGAGGGTGCTCGACTCGCACCTCGTGCGAGGGTGTGGCCTAGAAAGATGTTCATTAATACTAGGACTTGGGAAATCCGGATATGAATAAGTATGTGAATGGTGGTTTTAGAACTGATAGTAATGCGTTAATATCGTAAAAAAGACGTACTATAGATAAGAGTAAGACTCCAAGCAAGGTCGTGGAAACAACTTAAGGAAGTTACTTGCACTTAATAATTTTCGACAGGAGTAGTAATTTAAAGTGTGGCAGAAGAGCCTCAAGAGGGGCAAGTCTTATGAGTTTTGTTCTGCTTAAGAGATTAGAAAAAAATCGAATTTATATTAGGAAGATACATTTTATGGATGCATAGGTGGGGATGCTCTAATAATTCAAACTGGTGTGTGAGTTGGAAAGGTGTGAGGTTAGGTGAGTTGCTACCGAGTTTTTTTTGGTGTTATTGTTTGTTTAATGTGAGGTCAGGTCAATTTTGGGTTACACCCGGTAGATGAGTTTATTTAGTGGGTATGAGATTTGTTGCCAGCTCTACATAATGTATGTTCGACAGGTGCAAGTTGAAAGAAACGACTAGCGAGTATTATAGATAGTAGACATTATTTTAACTATAAATGGAGACAAAGTTTGCACCTGATGTTGGGTTAAAGTTCTCGTTGGGTTGGTTGGTTTCGGAGACCAGTTGATAGTTCACATGGTGGGGCGCTAGGATTGGGTTTGGGTTAGGAAATGAGTTGTGTCATTAAAAATGTGAATACCCTAGTTTTTTTATTGTAGAGCTTTTGTTTAAAAAAAAGAGAGGGTGGACTAGAAGTTAGTATTGTTTTCTTTGTGCGTGTATCGAATAGAAAAAATGAAGTTTATGCTTCGTGTTAACAAGTAGGATAACCAAGAGAAATCTCTAACCTTCTCGAACCCAATGTTCTAATCGCTTTTGTTGAATGACAACGTGCTCGTTTGTTGAGTTCGTAGGATTGTGAGTATTAATCCAGGAAATGAGACTTAAATGGAGTTAAATTTTCTTACTAGTGTGTTCCATGAGAGAGTTTAGGTTTGTAAGAAAGAAGGAGCGGGTAAGTGTAATGGCCCGTGCAAGAGTAATTTATGTTGATTTTCGTTCAGAATATAAGTTTACGTATGACATGGGTGTGTTTATTATTCTTTGCAAGCGTGTTCCTTGGTAGTTAATTAGTTCGTAGGTGGATCATATTAGAAGTTTAAAAGTCATAGAATTAAAGGTAACTTGATTTAGTTATTTTGTTAGTCCTAAGGTTGTGATATTAAAAAGGGGTAAAGGGAGGTTACTTAATGTGGCTACCAAATATTTTAAAAACTTCAGTTAGTGGCAAATGGAAATAAAAGTATATTGTTGAATTACTCTTAGATATATACTTTTCTATTTCCTTAGTTGTTGGATCAGGTCTGTGTGGGTTGATCGTGAGTTGGTTGAAGTAAGTTTGAAGCTTGATGCTTGTTCCACGTGTGTTGATGCTTCTTACTCATAGTTGTTGGATAAGAGTAGGAAAAAAAAGGTGTTCTTGAATGCAGTATAAGTAATCGAGCCTTAAGGTTATCAGGGGAGTTGAGGCTCTGTTGTGGGTTATATGCTGATGTTGAGATCGATTTTATCTTTCTAGAAGTTCGTAAATAACACCTCATTTTGGATGTCATGAAGACTAGGTGTGAGTATTTGTCAAGATAGCAAATTTATTTAATTTGATTTTCTTTCTATGCTCATTGGTGGTTGTGTGAGGTGCAGGGGTATCATATAAGCTCACATTAGTAGAAGATAAAGTTACTTTTATTTTGGATGTTCCGAGTGTTGATTTTTCTTATTGTTGGTACTATGATAAATTTTCTATGGTTGAGCTGCTTGTTTTTGCTTTAAGATGAGTTGGTGAACATGTTTGAGCGAGACCACCTAAGGAATATTGTAAGTAGAAAAATATTTTGGGGTTGTAATATTTGATCAAGGTTTGTTTGAAATGATCCCAACTCATAACCTATGTGGGTGGGTTATGCTGGGATGTGTTGATTCCTTGAGGTTTTACTAGTTTTGGAATTGGTTTGACCGCAGTTAAAGTAGAGTGTAGTTTTTTGAATTCATGGTACCTGTCTATAACTCAATGCCAAAACAAAAACAGTAGTCTTGAGAGTTTTGTTTTAAACAAGATAGTTATAGTTCGAATTCTTGAAATGGGTAAGCACCGAAGGACTATGAATTATTTTCTTATATGTTACCATCACTATCGGTTAGGGATAGTAAGAGTTCTATGTGTGCTTGTCGGATGAAATTCAACATGTTTTGAATTATGGTGGTATTTATCAAAGTAAAAAGTGGAATTTATAATTATGTCTGGACATGGTCGTTTCTTTAGGAAATGTTAAGGTTTGGTGGTGGGATCATTGTTTTGAAAAGGTTATAATGAAAATAAATGAGGAGATGAGGAAAATTCATCTGGGTGTGATACGAGACTTGGAAACTTTCGAGGACGAAAGATCCTTTTAAGGGAGGAGAATTGTAAGATCTAAAAAAAAAAGAATAGAAAAGAAGAAAATTAGTATCATTTGGGCTTGCCCCAAAATAATACCAAGGTGGAATGTTAGGGCTGGTGCATGGAAGGAAGAGAGATTGAAAAGGGAAAAAAACGTGTAGAGGAGGAGAAGAACGAAAAGTGGGGGAATTCGTTTACGGGGTGGTTTTCGTCTTCAAGTGTTGTGCCAAGGAGATTCGTTAGCGCGTCGAAGGGAATGGCGTATTCGACTTTATTTCTCTTTTTCTGGCGAGGTTTTGGCATGAACCTTCATGGCGAGTGGATGGGCTCAGTAATCTGTTGAGGCACTTGCAAGAAAGAATGGTAGCTGTTTGTTGGGATGGGTCTTGGTGACTTTGGATGTTCTCAAACTCAACGCTATGTTGCAGACTCAATTTTGATAGGTAAGGCGTTGTGTACGTCTTCAATTTTCGTTGGGTTTAGAACAGGTGGCTAGTGTGTGGAACTTAGAACTAAAAAGGTAATTGATAAATGGGTATGGTTTTGGGTTTGTCGAGAATATGAGCAAGTGATTGGTATAATTTTTAGTTTGATGTTTTTAGTAAGGTGTGTGAGTGTGGGATGGTTTTTTGTATGCCCATTTGGTGTTGAAGCAGTAGTGATTTTTTCTAAAAGGTGAGTTAATAAATTAGTTGTGATTTGTGAATGCTTTTAAATTCCACTTGTACTCTTAGGCTGTCAAATTAATTATGTGATTAGCTTGCACATCAAGTATTGCTTTGTTGGTTCAAGTATTGGGTATTTTTGTTCTTGTCTAGGGCACTGTGGGGTATGGAGGGACAAAAAGGATAAAAAATAGAAAGTGTGAGCAGAAGGTTTGGTGATCTTTGGGTAGCTTATTGAAGTAAGACAAGGATGACAGATCGTTAAGGAGTGCATATTTAATGATACTCAATTCTATCATTGTGACTTGTATGCTAATTAGTGTGATATAGGGTGCAAGGCTGATTGATATGTCAATTAGCGTGATATAAGGGTGCAAGGGTGATTGAAATGTGAATTAGTGTGATATAAGGGTGAACAAGGGTGATTGATATGTCAATTAGTGTGATATAAGGGTGATAGCTATGTCAATTAAGGTGATATAAGAGTGAACAATGACATAAATAGCTATTGTTTTACGAGTGAGTGGTGGGTGAGTCAAGGGCGGACAAGGGAATCTATGGGTCACGAGGAGATGGGACTTAGTAGAAGTTAACGGTGATATAAGAGTGAGCTTGGTGATATAAGTGAGTATGGGCGAGACTTCTCATGTGAAACGCGAGATTGATAGAAATAGAGGAATTTTGTTGTATTTCCATTGTTGTAACATACTTTGAGTAAACTTTATCATATGTTTATGCTCCTCTGTTACAGGTACCACTTGGTGAGCGTTGACAGCCTAGGCTGTACACATAAGCTATAAAGAAAGGTTAATGGTGTATCTAGATGAGACTATTAAATGTTTTTCTTTATTTTTTTTCTATTTTGTTCGAGGTGTTACAGTACTACTGAAATTTCTTTCGCATTCCAGTAATGCGCTTTCGCTATTAATTTTCCATAATTCAAACATTCAACTCTTGAAAGCGATATTTTAATACTCTTTCTCTGGCGCTTTTACCTTCCAGATGCAGTAGATATAAAAGTCTATTGTTCATCCACCACGTAGTACTGATGTTGCTTTCGTGCATCGCGTTCCTGCGTGTAAGTTAAGCAAATTAGTCTTTCACAATTGAGAACTACCCTTAATATATACCAAATTGCTTGCTAAATTCCCCAGCAACGGTACCAAAAACTTGACCGTGCGATTTCGGTGCTAATATAATGTCTAGTAACTAATTTGAAGTCAACTTATGCTAAGTGTAACTCGGAATCACTTACGCGCAAGTATACGCAGTCGGATATTGCAGCAAGTAATAAGTATATGAATTTATCGATACCACAGGAAATTTGAAGCGCATTGATATAGATTAAGGGTAAAAAATTGTAAATAACAAGAATAGATTGAAAAGGTTTGGTGTTTTGATAGACTAACAAATATCTGAAAATGCCAATGCTAATGCTGATGCTGATGAGCATGTTAATGCTGCTTAGTTAACTAAATTTACGAAAGAGCATAGATGTGTTGCATGGTGGTATAGAAATCGCACTTCCCATCCAAATGAATACTTCTGCATTCAAGGATTCATAACTCAGCTTCCGTTGTAGTTCTGCATGATTAGGCTCAAGGCTTCGCACGCGCTAGCGAGATTAAACTTTAACCCCATTTAATGGTGAAATAGACCTTGCACCATACTAAACGTAACCTGCTGGTTCTTCTGCCAGGTTCCTCTTCTGAGTAAGTTGGAGGTGAACATACGTGGGTAGCGAGCCGACGCATGCTTAATTTAATTACAACATTATAAAATTAATCACCCACAATTATGCTTTATCTGAAATCCAAATTAACTATGCTTCCTAATTCTATATGAATTAACTAATGAAGGGAGGTTCGCAGTAAGAATGAATTCAAAGTAAGTTAAGTTGTAATGAGAAAATCAGTACATACTGGACCAAACTTCAGGTCTCCTTCCAGAGTACTTGACTGCAACCTGCCAGTACAATGCCCGTAGGTTTACTTTTAAGCACAAGCCTTGCGTATGCAGTTAGTGAGATGGTTCTTCCTAACACCCATCTAAAAATACTTAAGACTAAGCATTACCTAGTGATCACGGTGAGGTTAAGCCCTTAACATTCCCTTTTCCAAGGCAAATGCTAAGCAATCACAAGTGGATGGTCAGTCGACTCATGAATAGTTAATACAACCGTTGTTCTTACTCTTTTTCCCCTATTTACTTGGTCTTTAAATTAACTAGCCATACTACTTAACTTCACTACTTTCTTAAGTCTTAACCAATGCATAAAGAGTTTACAGGAGATCAATTCTAAAACAAAGAACTTTGGATTAATATTCAAGAAAGCACGACAACTACTTCTACAAAAATAATAAAACAGAGTAAGATATGTAACGGAACTACTAGCTATCTATGGAGTAATAGAGTCAACGTCATTGTTGCCAATGTCGTCATCATCTACGACACTGCATTGGTACTCAATCTTTCAAGGTCTACGATGAGCAGAACTACCGAGATTTTCAAGGAGACCCCGGTGTCTCGAGCACCCATCAATGGCAGCTTCGCATTTGAATTGGCACCCCCTTCTTCTTCGATCAATCTTCTATTTATAGAGTCGACGATTTCTTGTCGAGCACGCCCAAATCTTGGTGCCAAATTAATTGCCTCACTAGTCGCCTGATTCTTTCCATCTTTATTCCAATTTGTTTGCCGTCCTTCCTTTTCTATTCTGTCCCAGTCATTCTTTCATTTTCTATCCTTAATTGTACGGTTTTCCTCCAAAGTTAGACTCGTCAGTGAGTTTTGCACAGTGGCCTTGTTTATGCTCTTATGCGCATGTTTTGTATCTTAAAAACCACAATTAGCAAAGTTTTCATCATGCGATGCTGTTGGCATACGTGTCCAGATAATGCAACTATTTAAGCTGAATTCCTTTCTTATATTACTCGCTTACTTACTTTTTTTGTAGAATGCGAGGTTTTATAGACTTAAATAGTTCTATTATTTAGCGCTATCATTTTGGGTTGTAGAAGCATGAACTAGGGTAAAAGGAGTTGTTAATTGAAGTATGTTGAATTAGGATATTGATTAAATAGTAAATGTCGACCGATTATCAACATGCACTAATAGGTTGTAAATCAGAAGAGGAAATAACCTAAGGCTAGTTTGCATTTTCAGTAGGTTAGTATTAAGTCTTTTGTACTTTAAATTGGAGTTTAGGAATAAAAGCATAACTACTGTATATGTTGCGCCGGTTAATATTTACATTGAGTCGCAATGGAAGTTAGGTTTAATGCGAACGAAAGCAAAAGCGGACATTTATTAGGCAAAGTATGACAATTACTACTTACTATAATTTACCCTAGGAAATGTTAGATGTGTCTCATAACCTTAACCCGAGCCTTACTTAGTTCATTCTTGATTTTAATTTTACTTTCACATTTAGATATAAAACAAAACAAAAATCTCAACACCATTGTTTTTACTTTCTTGCATGACTCTTAGATTAATTAACTGATTATAGACATCAATCCCTGCGGAGAACGATAAAATATAAATACTTATCACTTACTGCATACTCGACTGCGTATACTTGCGTATTAATGTGTTTCGAAGCGTAGAACTTAGTTTCACACTTAGAATTTATCATTAGCTTATTTATACTACACCGAAATATTGCATCAATTACTTACTCACAGGAGGAAACAACAACTGAAGGCGCCCTAAGTGGGAGTCAAGTTTGAAGGAAAAGAAGATGGTTGTTATGGTGGAAAAAGCAAGGGTTTAGGCAGATGGTGCTTCCCTTTGATCGTGGGAAGTTGATTTTGTTGTTGGGTTTGGGTATAGGAGAGAGGTTGTCAAAGTTAGGATCGATTTTGTTGTTGAAGAAGACGAAAGCAGCCACTGGAAACTTGGGCAAGGTTTTTCCGATCGTCGGAGACAAGGATGGGAAGATGAGTCATAAAAAAAGTAGGGGAAAATGCAACATGAAGCGACAGCTGGTGTTTGATGGAGAGAGGTCACTGACAAGCGTTGGGCCCAAGGTTAGGCCACATGGGGATCATGCAGGTATTATCTTTTCTCATTGTGTCGACAACTGACCTTCTTTGGACCGAAAATTTGAGTCGGGTTGGTACATCAAAATGCTTTGCTCATCCAAGTTAGGTTGATTATGGTTGCAAATCGACGGTTCTATCAAGCCGAACCGGTTCAAGGATCAACCAATTGGTTCGTATAAACCAGTCTTTTGGATGACACCTTATTGCTATTCCCTTAGGCTCCTTCAATCTCTCCAAGGTTTCTAACTGAAGCATTTCGAGTGCTAATATAATCGTAGTAATTAATTCTGAGTTAAACCATTAAGTAAACCTCAGAATAATTTACGAATAAGTATATGCGATCGAAGAGCACCAAGTAATAAGTATATAATTTTATCGATCCCACAGAGATTGATGACTAGAACTAATATTGCTAAGTCGAGGGTTGTGCAGAAAGTAAATGCATGGTTGCGATAGTTATTGTTCTCTTTTGATGCTGATAATAAAATGAAGCAAATGCTAACAGTAATAAATATGAATGCAATGAGTAGTGATAAATAGGCAGTTGTAGAAGATATTAAGAGAGCGGAACTAGTTATCGGGTTTCTCGCTTCCTTTTACCAATAAGTACTTTTGTACTTAAGGATTTATGGCAGAACCAGTTTCTGCTGCGAATTCAGTACTAACTCAGGGCGACGCGAGCAATAGTGAGGTTATTCTTAACTCCCTAAACGATTCAAAGACTTACCTTCAACCTACTGTAGCATACTGGGTCACCATGCGATTCCTTCTTTCGAACTCACTACAAGTTATATACGTGGGTAGCTAATCGATGCATATGTATAGAATAGTAATGCAGCAGTGTAAAACTCTTTAACCTATGCTCCTAACATGCTTCTACTCGAGAGTATTCATGCAAAACTCCTATAATGCAGCATAGATATAAACACAAGTAAGAAGTTTAAACCAGCTGATTTTATTACGACTACGAGATGTTTATAACTACAACTACTCCTAGAAACAATAAAAAAAAAATGGAATTGGCTCAGTTGTGAAGTGTGCAGTCCCCTTGTCATCAGCTCCTACGAACACCACTAGTTGCTTCTCTCATGGATTGGCTTCTGGCCATTCTACCAGCTCACCGAACTTTGGCTTCCTTTTTGCAATTTATAGGGTTGATTTACTTGATCAACAAGTCTAGGTGAGCTGGAGAATCCTTATGAACGCATGATCTCTTGATTTCTACTGGAATTTATATGATTGATACCAACTTAATTGCTTGATTGATTCTCTATTCTTTCTTTGTTGGTGTGATTCTCCGAGCGTGTCCCCCTTATGAAACACATGAGTCTTTTGTGTGTGTTACAGCTCGCATTGATTTGTCCCTCTAACATCAACGTTCAACATTTCCTATATTAAGTAGTCTTTTTAGCGCAAAATTGTACAATATTCGGACTTAATCCGCGAACTGTGCTTCTTATGTTATTTTATGTATGCATGCTAATTTCTATGATTTATGCTCGCAATTTCTTATTGATGTTTATTTATTTTCCTTAACCCTAAGAATAAAGCAAACTATTGCACCCTAAAATACGCTCTATTTGAGAGCTATAAATTTCCTCCTCCTTTTAGTCCAGAATGTTTTTAAACTGATTTTTAGAACTAGATTTAAGTATGTCAGGATAGTTATTTTTTATTGTAATTTTATATGGACCGTTGGCTCTTTTAGTTGGTTTGGTGCTCTATTTTCGTGGGATGAAATGGTGGATAAAGGATTCATGGGTATTAGAAATTCTTTCTTTTAGAGGTGGGAGATCGATAATTTTCCTTTGGGTGTATCTTTCTCTCCTTTTATTTGGTGGAGTCCTATTCTTTAGTCATTGAGATAGACGTTAGATTGCTCCCCAAAGGTCATAAAAAACTTTGATTTTGGAGTGATGATTGGTATTCTGTTTTTCAAATTGGAGTTTCGATATTCCATCTTGGCAAGAACTATTGTTCAAAAGTGAGGTTTTTTAAATAGCTTCAGCCTTTTCTGCTGTTTCTTTTACTTAAGTGGTCACACTCTGACTTATGGAGTTGGACCAGTTTGTTGTCCCGTTAATTGGGAGATCTGGACGTATTGGTTTATTAGTGGTTAATGAAGGTTCCTTCCTGTTTTTCAAAAAAAAAAAAAAAAAAATCTTTAAAGTTAGTTTAATTTAAAAGAAAAGAATTGAAAATGAGATTTGTCTTTTGAATTTTTTTAAAGAAACAAAAGGAAAATTCATTGGAAGCTAAAAAGGAAAAGAGAACTGGATTTTGGGTTTATTAAAAGAGCCCATTTAATTAGTTTTATTAAAAATCAGAAGAAAAGGAAAATGATTAAACAAAAAAAAAAAAAAAAAAAACCTAAAGTCATCTCCTTCTCCATCCCAAACCCTAGCTGTCGCCCCCTGTTCACCCATCGCTGCTGCCTTCGAGTTCTACCGCCAAAACCCTGCCTATTTTCCAGCCACCACGCTATCCTCCATAATTGCAGCCGTGCACTCAAGGCACGTTATTAAGCCACGAGACACGCCCGACCGTCCCAACGTCTACCCCTACGTCTGGGAGTCACTCCATCCGGCAGCATTGCCCAGCAGAGGAAGACCTGTACAGCAAGCCAGCATCGTAGCCTCGTCGACGCCACCTATTTGTGAGCACAGAACCCGACCACATCGGCACCAGCTCGTTGCAGTAGCACTCATCAGTGTCGTGTTTCGTGCTCATTTCCAGCCACAACCCTTCTTGACGGGTGCACGCAGCATCTCGTAGCAGCGCCTCCTTCGATGCCTGTAACTGCAGCCATGTCTTGGTCAGCCTTCAGCCAGCAAATTTAGGTCGTGCTCGATTTGCTCGAGTTTTGGGTAAGGTTCTTGGTCTGATTTCATTGTTAATCATCAATGGTTTTGGGTAGTTTTATGATTTAGGTTAAATGATAGGGTGAAACAGCTTGTTGGTTGATTTTTTTGCTGTAGCTTAAGGAGCATTTTCTTTGATTGTTCTATAACTTTCCTCAGGTAAAGACCTTCTCGCTCGGGTTGTGTGAACCCTGCACTATGTTAAAATTTGGCGTACTAGCTGTTTGTATATATTATTAACTATTGTTAGTGGACTCTAATATGTTACTAATTTGTATAATTTTGTTGCTTGTTGCTTTGTGTGCCTTGTACATCCGGATTATTAAGTCTCAAGGTACTATTTTTTATAGGAATCAGACAACCAAACCATTGCATGTACCTGAAGGATCTATTACAAGGAGCAAGGCAAAGAAGATTCAAGAGGCATATATATTACATCTT
>JBBMKA010095630.1:0-29559 GCA_037833695.1 Sechiopsis laciniata
CGGTCTCTACTCCATGTGAAGATTTGTGAGGTGTAAGAATATCTCCTCCGTTCCTACGAACAACATGTGATAATTTTTGGAGTTGATCTTTCATATTCTTGATTCTTTGCTCCATCTTCTCTTTATTTTGCACAATTTACTTCTTTTCTTGTCTTAAAGAAGCAATCAAAGTTTCTAAATCAGTATCTCTCCAGCTTGCCATGCTTTGAGGGTTAAAGGTTTTTTTTTTTTATGTCAATTTCAGGGCCAAAATAATATGGCTCTAATACCAAATGTTGTATAATTGCCTAAATAAGCAATCACACAAATCAGAATCGAATTGGAATGAAACAAAGATAGAACTAGGAAAACTTGCGATACAGATTACACCACGCAAATTGGAATCCTAGGGCAAACCAAATTCAATCTAAGATAAAGAATTCACCACTTAGCTTGAATTAGAGACCTTAGATCACCATTCAACATGCCAAAGTTGAAATAGCAAAGGAAAGCCTTAGTTTTCTCTAAAAGAAAGAGATAAACAAAGTTGGAATGTATTTGCATAAAACTTGAATGATCCTCTCTCAAGAGTACAAGATCCTTAAATAGGGATTCTCAAGTCTAAAAATAACAACCAATAACTAGCTTCTTACTAATTAAGAACCACCAAAATGAATAAATAAATATAAATTATTTAGGAAGGTAGTTCCACCACCCTAAAGAATGGGACTTTCTAGGTTGAATTTAACTACCCACTAAAGAAAATAACAAATATGTCAAATAAATTAAAATAGTAAATTAAAAAACAAAATAAATTAAATAATTTGGAAAAGTTGTATTAGGCATGGAAATTGTGATGGAGGTTTGTTCACATCATCATCTTCATTAGGGATATTTTGCTAACATCATTAGTCATCTGTAACAACTCGGGACCCAAAACCTGTCTGTCACCAACCTCTTCCCAAAACACTAGAGACTTACAACGCTTGCCATACAAAGCCTCAAACGGAGCCATCTGAATAGTCGACTGGTAACTGTTGTTGTAAGCAAATTCCATAAAACAGGTATTGATCCCAATTGCCCAGAAAATCCCAACACACAGGATTGCAACATATTCTCCAAAGTCTGGTTCAACCTCTCTGTCTGAGGATGAAACGCAGTACTGAAGCTACACTCGGTGCCCAAACCTTTCTAGAATGCCCTCTAGAATTGAGAAGTAAAATGGGAATCCCGATTAGATACAATCTTCGCTGGCACCTCATAGTACCGAAAGATCTGCTCCTAAAAAACTGTGCCCACTACTCCACGATATAGGTGATCCTACCAGGAATGAAGTGCGCACTCTTGGTCAAACGGTCAAAAATCACCCAGATATGAGTAAACCATCTCGATATCCTCGACAACCCAGATATGTAATCCATGGAGATCTTCTCCCATTTCCACTGAGGCACACTCAGTGGCTGCAACAAACCTGCTGGTTTTTGTCTGGGAGCCTTCACTTGCTGGCAAATGAGACACCGGCTGACAAACTCTGTAATCTCTCTCTTCATGTTGCTCCACCAAAAAGTCTGTTTAAGATCCTGAGATGTCTTGGTACCTCTTGGGTGCCAAGTAAACGGGAAACTGTGAGCCTCAGTAAGCAACTTAGCTCCCAGTCCAACATCGGATGGCACACAAAGGCGACCTCTAAATCTCAAACTTCCATCTGGTGCTATAACAAAGCCAAAATCTCCATCTGCCTGAACCTTAACAATCAACCTGCTCAACTCGGGATCACTCAGCTGGCCATCAATAATCCTCTGCCTGATCGAAGCCTGAACAAACCTCTCCTAATAACACTGCTATACCGACACGCTCAAACTCTTTCCATAATGGACGTTGGGAACTCAACAAAGCTACAAAATGCGACGTCTTTCTACTCAAGGCATCAGCCACAACATTGGCCTTACCCGGGTGGTACAGAATTTCGCAGTCGCAATCCTTAACTAACTCAAGCCATCTCCTCTGCCTCATGTTAACCTCCTTTTGAGTAGAGAAGTACTTAAAACTCTGGTGATCCATGAACATCTGAATCTTCTCTCCTTACAGATAGTGCCTCCAAACCTTCAATACAAAACCACTGGTGCCAACTCCATGTCATGAGTCGAGTAGTTCTGCTCATAGGGCTTCAACTGACGAGAAGCATACAAAAACACCTTGCCATGCTGCATCAACACGCAACCTAAGCCAAACTTAGAAGCATCACTGTACACTACAAAACCACCTGTTCCCTCCAGAACTGCCAAAATTGGGGCTGACGTTAGACTGTGCTTCAACGTAGCAAAACTCTTGTCAGAACTGGCATCCTAAACAAACTCAACACCCTTTCTCGTCAACCGAGTAAGGGGTGCTGCTTTAGCGAAAAGGTCCTTGACAAACGTCGGTAATAACTTGTCAAACCCAGAAAGTTGCGTATCTCAGCGATGATAGTCGACTTGGACTTAGAACTCACTGCATCATCTTAGCGGGATCCACGTGACCAAGAAAGGCCAATTGCTCTAACCAGAAGTCACACTTAGAGAACTTGGCATACAACTTATTTTCTCTCATAGCTGTTAAAACTTGCCTCAGGTGCAATGCATGGTCCTCCTTAGTCTTAGAATAAATCAAAATGTTATCTATGAACATGATGACGAAGCTATCCAAGAATGCCTTGAACACCCTATCCATTATGTCCACAAATGCTGCTGGAGCATTGGTCAGCCCGAAGGACATAACCATAAACTCGTAATGACCATACTTGACCTGAAAGCCATCTTGGGAATGTCTGCATACCTGATCCTCAACTGATGATAACTAGACCTCAAATCTATCTTGGAAAACACAGAAGCTCCCTGAAGCTGATCAAACAAATCATCCATATGGAGCAACGGGTACTTGTTCTTCACTGTGACCTTGTTCAGCTCTCTATAATCTATGCAAAGACACATCGACCCATCCTTCTTCTTTACGAACAGGACAGGTGCTCCCCACGGAGACACACTAGGGTGGATGAATCCTCTATCAAACATCTCCTGCAACTGAACTTTCATCTCTGCTGGCGCCATACGGTATGGGGCCTTCGAGATGGAAAGAGTTCCCAACTCGAACTCAATTGTGAAGTCCACTCCTCTCAGTGGAGGCAAACCCGGTAACTCATCAGGAAAAATGTCTGCAACCTCCTGAACCACTGGTACTTGATGAACAGTCAACGAAGGGCGACCTTCCCCAAACAATCTTGCCAAATAACCCTAAGCTCCTTTGGCTAACAAACAATGAGCTTGTCCCACGTCGCTTACTTTTCTGCCACTCATGCACACCTGCTGCACGCCTGTGATACAAGCGTGTGGCTACAGGCGTGCGAACTACGAACGACGGGCTACAGTAATAGAGTGGCTAGGCGATGCGATCGTAGGAGAGCGGCTGAGCGAATCGATGGGGCTACTCGACGTTCGTGAGCGAGAGCGTGTGGAGCGTTCGTGGTGCTCGACGATGCAGGACGGCTGAGTTGTGTGACTGCATGGAACCAAACTGCTGGCAAGCTGATGGCAGCAGCATGGCGTGGACGTGCAAATGGGAGGGTTGTGCGATCGGCAGGGCTGTGTGATCGGTGGCTGCTCGGAGCTAGTCTCGATGGCGATGGAAAAGAAAAGGAGAAGAGAAAATCGTTGGGGAGGGAAAGATTCTGTGTTTCTGAAGGAATTGAACGAATAGATGCCAAAATCCATTTTTCCTTCTTTTCTTTTCTTTTTGCTGGCTTTTGATCGACTAAAATCCAAACCCTTTTCCACTTTTCTCTTTTATCTCTTTTAATCAAAATAAAACAACCCGTCCTTAGGCCAAAACTAACTTTCCTCCTAAATTACAAAACTATCCTTGCTAACTTGAAACCACAAAAATAGCCCAATTGAGTCAAGGTAGAAACAGCCCTAAAGTTCAATACATTACCAAACTAGCCCTTGAAGCTAAAATTACCAAAATGCCCCTCAAGGCTAAAACTGCCCTAAGGGCCCAATGAAACAATAGAATTAACTGAAAAATATACCTAGAGAACCGTGACAAAAACCTAGGCCATTACAAAAAGATTCAGATGTTCACGGACCACCAGTGTCTCAAGTACTTCTTCACTCAAAAGGAGTTAAACATGAGGTAGAGAAGATGGCTTGAGTTGGTAAAGGATTATGACTGTGAGATCTTGTACCATTCGGGTAAGGCCAATGTTATGGCTGATGCTTTGAGTAGGAAGACGTCACATTCTACAGCTTTGTTAAGTTCCCAACTTCCACTGCGGAAAGAGCTTGAGCGAGCCGGTATAGCAGTGTTGTTGGGAGAGGTTCCCGCCAGGGTAGCCAAGTTGACTGTTCAGCTTTTGATCAGGTAGAAGATTATCGATGGCCAGCTGAGTGATCTCGAGTTGAGCAGATTGATTGCAAGGGTTCAGGCAGATGGAGATTTTGATTTTATGGTAGCACTAGATGGTGGTTTTAGATTTAAAGGATGCCTTTGTGTGCCGACAGACGCCTGACTACGAGCTGAGTTACTTACAGAGGCTCATAGTTCCCCATTTACTTGGCACTCAGGGGGTATCAAGATGTATCAGGATCTTAAGTACACCTTCTAGTGAAGCAACATGAAGGGAGAAATTGCAGAGTTTGTTAGCAGGTGTCTCACTTGTCAGTAAGTGAAGGCTCCTAGAGAGAAACCACAGGTTTGTTGCAGCCACTGAGTGTGCCTCAGTGGAAGTGGGAAGAGATCTCCATGGACTACATTTCTGGGTTACCGAGGACACCGAAAGGGTTTACTCAGATCTGGGTTATTGTTGACCGGTTGACCAAGAGTGCATAGTTCATTCCTCGAAAGACCACTTATACTATGGAGCAGTGGGCACAGTGGTTCTTTGAGCAGATCATTCGGTACCATGGGGTGCCAGCAAAGATTATGTCTGATCAGGATTCTCGATTTACTTCACATTTTTGGAAAGCACTCCAAAAAGGCTTGGGCACTGAGTGCAATTTCAGTATCACTTTTCATCCTCAGACAGATGGTCAAACAGAGAGGGTGAATCAGATTCTGGAGGATATGTTACGAGCCTAGGTGTTGGACTTTCTAGGCAGTTGGGACCAGTACCTGTATTTGATGAAGTTTGCTTACAACAATAATTATCAGGCAACTATTCAGATGGCTTCGTTTGAGGCTTTGTATGGCAAACGTTGTAGGTTTCCAATGTATTGGGAAGAGGTTGGTGATAGATAGGTTTTGGGCCCCGAGTTGTTACAAATGACTAATGATGCAGTTTAGAACAGGTCTCGCATGTTGACAGCGTAGAGTAGACAAAAAAAGTATGCTAATGTTTGACGTAGAGACTTAGAGTTTGAGGTGGGTCAGTATGTGTTTCTGAAAGTGGCACCGATGTGTGGTGTTCTGAGGTTTAGTAAGCAAGGGAAGTTGAATCCCAGGTTCGTTGGTCTCTTCGAGATCCTCGAGCTGATTGGTTTAGTTGCTTACCATTTGGCTTTTCCCCCGTCCTTGGCAGTGGTGCACAGTGTATTTCACGTTTCGATGTTACGTCAGTATGTGGCAGACCCTTCTCATATTGTCGACTTTGAGCTGTTAGAGCTGAATAAAGATTTGAGCTTTGAGGAGAAGCCTGTGTGGATTCCAGCTCGGGAGCGTAAGACTTTACTTAATCGAGAGATCAGTTTGGTTAAGGTACAGTGGAGATGTCAGAAAGCGGAGGAAGCAACTTGGGAGTTAGAGGATGAGATGAGGACTCACTACCCGGAGTTATTTTAGTCTTAGAGACTTTCGGGGATGAAAGTTATAAAAGGAAGGAGTATTGTAACAGCCCAGGTTTTCGTCCTAGTTCCTCAGGTATGTTTCCCAGTTAATTCTGTTTTTTCGTTGGGCTGTTAGGGCAATTCTAGCCTCGAAGGGCATTTCGGTAATCTTACCCCTAGGGCCAGTTTGGTAATTTGTTGAGCTTCAGGGTTGTTACAATATTTTATTGAGTCTTGGGCTGTTTTTGCATTTTCAGGGCATCAGGGTTAGTTTTACAAGATTTGAAGACAAAAGACTTTTGTTGTGTGGGAATTAAAAGGGAATTAAAAGAAAATAAAAGGTAAAAAAAAAAAAAAAAAAAAAAAAGAGGTTTGAGTTTTGATCGATCAAAGCCGCACAAATCCCTTCCCTTCTCCTTTAGTCAATGTAACGACCCAGGTTTTCATCCTAGTTTCCCAGGTATGTTTTCCCAATTAATTTGGTTGTTTCATTGGGCCGTTCGGGTAGTTCTAGCCTTAAGGGGTATTTTGGTCATTTTACCCTTAGGGTTAGTTCGGTAATTATTGAGTTCAGGATCATTCTTGCTTTTGACTGAGACTAGGGCTATTTTTGTGTTTTGCCAGGCATCAGGGTAAGTTTTGCAGCTGGGAGGTTTTGAGGTTGTTTTGGCAAAAAGGGGGTTTTATCTTACTTAAGAGAAAAAAAAAGGGAAAAAAAAAAGGGTTTTATTTTGGTCGATCAAAAGAGACAGAACCTTTCCTTCCCCTCTCATTCATTTTCTCTTATTCTTTCCCCTTGCCACCGATCACCCTTACTAAGTCTCTTCATGACCGATCAGCCTCTTGTCGCGAAATCCCTTACACCAGCCCCGTGCTGCCGCATCGCCATCACAGCTGCATGGCCAGGCGCACAGCTGCACAGCCACTCCCAATTGTAACCTCGTGATCGCCATTGCCTCCACATGCACGCTCCGCTGCCAAGCCGCTCATCGTCGATCGCACAGTGCCGGGATCGTCCTTGTCGTGCCAAGTCACAGCACTGTCCAACCGATCGCCCACGCGATCGCCTGCTATTCATCGCCCACATACAAGGTTTAGCTGTAAGCCTTCACCGAGCCAATCCGCTGCATGCGTCGTCTTACCTTCGCGATCGCTCCTGCGAGCACAGCTAGCCCACTCACCCATCGCACTAGCCACTTGCCTTCTCTGCCGCTCCCTGCTCGCCTTCGCCTTCGCCGTACCGCGTAGCCCATCACGTTCAGCTGCAGCGCAGCAACAAGGCCGCAACCCTCGCACACATCGAGACCCTTGCTGCCGAGGCCTTGTCCTTCAGTTTTGGGTAACCCCTACTCTTGAGCCTTGTACGTTGGATGCCTAGTTTTGTGCAGCTGTTTGGATATTAATTATTGTTTACTATCACTTTGTCTAGGTTGTTTGTTTATGTTGGTTCTGCAGCTTAAGGAGCAAAGCTATTTGTTGTCTTTTCCCATTTTTCAGGTAAGAATTTCCTTGTCGGGGTTGTGTGGACCCTGCGCTTGCCACTAATGGCCTCCTAGTTGTTTTTACTGTTTTGCTAAGCATGTTAGTGGATAGGTTTGTCTGTTACTGCTTGCCTGTTTAATGAACATATTAGTGGATAAGCTCTTGCAGGTTTATTGATGTATGGTCGTGTGCTAGTGGATAGGAATGTATGACTTGTCTGATAGGACTTGGCATGTAGATTGATGTACCCTGGATTGCACTACGCTGTTTGCAGTGACTGCTTTGTATCTGTGATTGTGATATTCTGTATGTTTTGGTTGTGCAATACTGTTGTTGAACTATGTTAGTTCTAGGGTACTTTTTCTTAGCTAGATCCTGTTAGGTTGTCATCATCCAGAGGCTGAGAGTGGACCAACGTACGTGTCCCCACCGGTCAGGCTGTGAGGACAGATTCCTTACCCCCAACAGTGGGATGTGGATTAGCTACCACCTCGACGTAAGCCTAGTTTATGGCCTACTAGAGTGGGGTCCTTTCCTTGGTGTAAGCCTGCCTTCGGACGACCTTTAGCTTCAGGCATTGGTGTGATTCAGGCTGCCATAGTATGGTGCCGAGGTCCTACCGCCTGCTGTGGATCAATGCTCACCTTTCTGAGTCATAGGCATGCGCACCTGGACTGACATAGTTTGTGTAGGCCTACATTTATCTGGTTTGCAGGAGCTTACTGTGTACGCGTATGTGTATTAGATGCCAGGAGGAGAGCTCCCTCGAGCTAGTGTATCAGTACACCTTTCCATTCAGTTTAGAGCCCGACACTTGGGTACTCTCCCAAGTGTCTGGGATTAGCATAGTGAGCTAATCACCTTAGTAGAGAGTTAGAGACAATCACCTTAGTAGAGAGTTAGAGACTCTCGAGATTCTGGAGGATATATTGATAACCCATTGGAGATCCACAGTGGATCCTTAGCCGAGAGTTAGAGACTCTCGAGGTTTGATCATGTTGTGATTGAGCTTGTGTTGAAACTGCCTATGTGATGATTGGATTGCTTGTATGCTAGGATGATAGATGATGTGACTTGCATACTGTACCCCGGCTGGGGATTTTTACTGAGTGCCTTTGTACTCACCCTTATTTCTGTGGTTTTTCCACCAGGTAACTTATGACAGCACCGGGGCGGCTAGAGGAGGAGCTGATGCATCATGTGAGTCCTTGCATCGTCTCTTTCTTATTTACAGATTCAACATGTTAGGGTGTTTTAAGGAACTGGTTTTAGAACTGTTTTTAATAAACTCTGGCCAGAGGATTTTGTATTGGTTTTTGAATAATCTTTTATTTGGATTGTTGCTTGCTAATAAAAGTTGATTTCCAGCTGAATTATTTAATTGTCAGATTTTACACGTTTTAAATTCATGCATGCTGAGTAAAAACGACTCTTAGGACTGTTTTAAGGTTGGGTTCTTACAGTCGATCTCTTCATCCTCTCCATCATCGTTGAACAGCCCCACCATCAAGCCCTAGCAGCCTCGCCATCGTTAAGATCTTTGCCACATCGAGTAGCAACGTTGCCTCGCCATTTTGCCTACACCCAGCCGTACGCATCACCCATCGCTGCCGCATAGCCTCGCACATGCCGTCCGTGCCTCAAGTACCAGCCCATCGCGATCGCTGTCGCCCGCCCTTGTGTAGTCGCACAGTCTGCAAGCCGATCGCAGCCCGTGGCCGCACCGTGTCGCCCAGCCTCGCTGTCGCACACAACGACACACCCCGCATCGCCTCACCATGCTAGCTGCAGACGAGCAGCCCGTCTTGCCCAGCCTTGCAGCTGCACAGCCGCACGTCTGTGTCGTGCCGCCTGCCCTCGCTGTTGCCTGCACACGCTCGTTGAGCCAGCCCCGTGTCAGTGTAGCCGTGTGGTGTCCTTGCGGTAGTCAAGGCCTAATGGTACTGAGCCTGCCATTCGGTTTGGGTAACTTCTGTTCCCGAACCCTGTTGCTTTTGGTTAGCTTAGATGATTAGTAGCTGTTTAGATTTTAATTGATTGTAATACCGTTTGTCTAGGTTAATTTTCATGGTTGGTTATCTAGAGCTCAAAGAGCATACATATTGTCTGTTCTGTATCTATTTCAGGTAAGGGTTCCTTGTCGGGGTTGTGTCGACCTTGCGTATCTTCCATTGATTGTATGCTTACTTGCTTGACTTACTATTTTACAAGCATGTGTTAGTGGATAGGTTATTGTGAGGTTTGGCCGTATTGACTGCACGTACTATCCTGTTATTTTGATACCTTGTGAATGACTTGTTAGTGCCTGACATGTAGAACTATTGTAACTTGAGACTATAGTATCTTGCTAGGGAACCTTTTATGCATGCTCGATGACTGTTGGTTGCTGTTTAGAATCTAGTCATTTCCACTCTTAGTTAGAGTTTTTTAGGTTGTCATCATCTAGAGGCTGAGAGTAGACACGATGTATGTTGTCCCCATTGGTTCAGGACCAGCGAGGATAGATTCTCGCCCCCGATAGTCGGCTGTGGAGTAGCTACCACTCTGACATAAGCCTAGTCTGTAGCCTGCTAGAGCAAGGTCCTTTCATTGGTGTAAGCCTACCTTGGGACGACCTTTGGCTTCATGCGTTGGTGTGAACAGGCTGCCACAGTTGGGTGCCGAGGGCCTCCCACCGGCTGTGGATCAGTGGACACCATTTCGAGTCTAGTTAGGCATGTGTACCTAGATCGGTGTAGTTTGTGCAGGCCTACATTTATCCGATTTGCAGCAGCATGCAGTGTGCGTGCACAAGCATTAGATTTTGAGAGAACGGCTCCCTCGGGCTAATGTTATCAGTACACCATCCCGTTCTTGTTTAGAGCCAGACACTTGGGGACTCACCCTTGTGTCCATGATCATGATCACCTAGCCGAGAGTTAGAGACTCTCGAGTTTGGGAGTTATATTGATAACTTAAGTTTCTGCAACTGGTTGGTAAGCTGTATTGCATGTATGCTAGGATGCTAGATGATGTGGTTCTTACGTACAATACCCTAGTTGGGGATTCTTATTGAGTGCCTTTGTACTCACCCTTTTCTGTGGTTTTCCACCAGGTAACTTGGGACAGCACCGGGATGGCTAAAGGAGGAGTTAGATGATCATGGACGTCTGCTGATTTTTATTTGTTATTGTTGTCTTGTTTCAGCATGTAGAATAGAATTTTTCTTAAATGGGATTTCGTGTGTTTTAAATTGTTTAATGAAGTCTGGCCAGAGGCTTATCTGTTTTAACTTTTATGGATTTGGATTGAGAACTGTTTTCTTTGGATTGAACAAAGCAGGTTTTCTATTTAAAATGTGGATGTTATTGTATTTGAACCACGCATGTTGAGTAAGAACCATTTTTAGGACTGTTTTAGAGTCGGGTTCTTACATATATGTAAGAAGATTTCTCCATTTTTTAAGAAAACAGAAAACCTCAGCTTCAAAATATTTTGGAAACTATGTTGCTGCTTGCCTAAGCAAATGGTCCCTAACACGCCCTAGAAATCAGAACTGGACTAATTTAATTAGATTGCTTACAGTTAAAAGTTGATCAAACAGGCTAATTCATTTTATAAATATCATGATGGAAATAGTCTCTCTCAATCTCTTATATCAAAACAAAGCTTGGCCTCAAACTTAAATTTATATATATCATGATGGAAATAGACTCAAACTTAAATTCTTGAAAGGATAGACTAAAGTATATTATAGTCTCAAACTTAAGATTTCTCTATAGACTCAATCTCTTATATCAAAACAAACCATTGATCTCAAACTTAAATTCTTGAAAGGATAGACTATAGTATCAAAAATCAATAGACTCACCAACAATACGAAAAGCAACTAGTGTAGAAATAAACACACACTAAGGTCATCGTCATTAAACTAGAAAACAAGCAATAGGGAGAAAAGAAATAAAAATCAGCTAGAATCCACACAAGAGAATAAAAACAGAAAAAGAGATGAGGTTACATACATGAGACTTCAGGCTTTGGAGCTCGACTTGAGTAGGCGGAGGGTTGAAGAATAGGCAGAGGGTGCGTGCGAGGGTTTCGAGCGAACCAGCGGAGGAGTAGTGTTTAGGCAAAGTGGATAGCCGAAGGGTGCATGTGAGGGTTTCACGCAAATCAGCGGAGGTAGAAGGTTTAGAGGCAGAGCGAATCAGGTAGAGGTAGAGGCGAAGAGGTTGGTTCCGACTGCGACGGGCGGAGTGGTTGCTCTGTGCGTGGGGGATTTAGAACGAATCGAGGGTAGCTCTGTGCGATTTCGAGGGTTGAGAATCGATGGCTAGTTTTTTTATTTTTTGTTTAATACTTTTTTTTAAAAAAACGACAATGTTTAATCTTTTGTTTAATATGTTTTTTTTTTAATTTAACACTTTTTTCCTTAAAAAAAATAAGAAAAATATATATAAAATAAAATTGCGCGCCAAGAAAGCCCGCCTTTCAATTGCTAACTCATTTGATTTTTAATAAACGTCAAGCAATGTCGTGCCACACTTGGCGTTTTATGAATGTCAAATATTACAAACACGGGATTCTAGCACAAACTTGGGCATGATTTAAACTATATTTGACGTTTTTATTACAAATTTATTGATTATTTGACATTTTTAAACACAAACGTCAAGTATTTCAAAACAAGTGGTGTCAAGTAATGTAGTTTTTGTAGTAGTGACTACTACTAAATGTTCACAGCTATAAACTACTCCTAAGAAAAACAATAAAAAGTTAGAATTCGTGCAGTTGTAAAGTGAGCAGTCCCCTTGTCATCGGCTCCCACGAACACCACCAGATGCTTTTCCTTAAGATTGGCTTTTGGCCAACCGACTAGCTCGCTGGACCTTGGCTTCTCTCTTGCTATTTATAGAGATGAATTAATAGATTAGCAAGTTGAGGTGAGCTGGAAAATCTTCATTAATGCAAGATCTCTTAATTTTTGCTGAGATTTCGTTGATTGACGCTCTCTTAATTGCTTGATTAATTCTTTACTTATTTCCTTGTTGGCATGATTCTTCGAACCCGACTTCCTTGTAAATGCGTGATTCCGCTAAGTGGATCATTGTTCACATTGATTCGTCCTTTTCGTGTAAACATTCTATGTATTCCTGCATTGCATAATGTTTTAGCGCAATTTATTCAATATTTGTACTTAAACCATGAAATTGCGCTTGTGATGCTAAATTATGAATGCGAGCAACTTCCATTGGTTTTTACTCGCAATTTACTATTATCGTCCGTTTATTTGTTTTAATCCTCAAAATAATGCAAACTATAATAGCCTAAAATGTGCTCTATTTGAGAGCTATCAAACCCCCAAACTTAAATCATTGTTTGTCCCAAGTAATATATATTCTATTAGTTAGCCATTCTTGTTCAATTAAAACAGCCTTTTCTCCTTTCGAGCTTAACCAAGCAGTTCTTATCGCATTTCATAATCTTAGCATAAAACTTTTTTCTCTTTTCAGTTTCCAAACTTTCCCAAAGATTCAGGTTTTGCCTTACAATCCTCCCTACCATGACTGAAAGATTGTTCATCAAAGCTATTATTTCTCATTACCTAATCTATTGTACACAATCACTTCTACAATTAAGTTTGCCCAACATATTATGTCAAGACTTTTATCTAGGCCATTATATCCTTCAAAGATTTCTACTATGCTTTTCGCATTCCTCTTAGGTTGCACTCATATCTACAATTCTATAGTTCTCAGGATGCCTTGTTTGAGCATAAAATATTTCATCTAAGCAAAGGAATTTCAAGCTTGCGCTATTCGTAGACAGCAGAATACTTAAGAAGTCCTAAGGCTTATTCGCTCTTCTTGTCTTTTATTTTGCCCAGAATATGTTGATCTTTATTTATTTTATTTTTTTTCTCAACAAAATCACTCTTTGGGCATCCCTCACCCCCAAACTTAAAGGCTTCATTGTCCCTAATGAAGGTGAGGCTTAGTTCCCCCAAACTTAGCTATTTCTATGATCGCGATACTCTGTCTCAAGCTCGAAGACTTCTTGTGAATTTTGGTTCTTTCTGTTATTCATGATAGGAACTATTCTAATGCTAGGTTTGGATTTAAGGGAACTTAAGAATTCTTCTAAATGAAAGGGAGTTCCCTACTAAACTTAGATTTGTGATAATAATGCTAACTTAATCTTTCAAAGGGAAATCATTGATTCTTATAAAATAATTATAAAGGAAATAGAACAAATTGCATCCTAATAAATGAAATGCATGATCTATAAAATTAAAATTGCAACTACGAATGAAATGCATGCTGAAGGAAAAATGCTTAGATTAAAGTAAATAAGAGATCGGGACTTCCATCAAAGTGTTTGCATTGCCGCCTATATTGCCTTTGCCTTGCTCAGAATTAAGTATTTGTTTTGAAAATTCAGGTCATTCAGAGTACTCTTTTAGTTTTGCAGCTGCCTTTAATATTATTTCATCTCTCTTATTTGCATATTCTCAAAAGTCTTGCGAGTGGAAGAATAGTGCTTCAAATTGTTTGACCAAACTATCCTCGTTTAAAAATTTCTCATATTGCCTTCCTTTTTCCTGCCACTTCGCATTCTCTATTTCCATCATGTGCTCAGTGTGTACTTTCAAAATTCTATCAGTCGCATGTGGTTGAACACCTTGCTCCAAACATAATCTAGTGATAGTATGCGTTAAAAACATCTTCCAGCGTTTGGCTAAAGCCTAGCACTGAATTTGCTCTTCCACTATCTTGCCTAGATTTGTGTGTGTTCTAATCTTGATTGCATAAAGCAATAGTTCCTGCTCCCTGCTGACTATCTTCGCATTATTTGATGGAATAACCACATTTTTAATGAATGTAATCAAGTCCTGCAATTCTGGTTTAACGCAATCCTTTGAAAACGACCATTGATTCTTCCACTTTTCGCCCTCCGTCCCAATAGTTTTTGCGCAATCCTACAACAACTTCTTAGTTGGCTTCTTTAGTAGCCTTTAACAATTTGTCCCAATGTCGTCAGGAAGTTGGAAAACTTCGTTCAAGGCTGCAGATCTTCAATCTATGATTTGACCTTCTACACGTGAGAAAAATTGCTTTTCTTTTGTTCAGATTTGCGTAGAACAGGCAAAATCAGTCTTGCCTTGCTTCTATGGTAGGTAGTGCTAGGCTACTCTGGCCTAACTCGCATATCTTAACAAGTGTTACATGTGGAATACTTTTCACGAGCCATCCTCGATCTTACCAGAATCTTTTCCGTGCTAGTGTAGCGTAGAGTTTTGATTCCGAAACAACTAGATATCCATCTCCTTTGCTTCCTTCTTCCTTCCCCTTATTAGATGTTTTACTACTCGAGGCCATTAGTTCTAGGAGAAGAAATTTCTTGAGGTGCAAAGTAGAATGTAGTGGTTGATTCTTCCTTACACAGGGTTTATATAAATTTTCAAAAGATTTCGGAAATCAATGTACAAGAAATGAGATAATCACAGAAGGAAATTTTAAATTTTTCTGTAAAGATTTTTTTTTTAAAGTCGTACCAATCCTTTCTAAAACTATGCGATAAAAAATTTAAGGAAATAACTGAAAAGGAAAATTGCATAGATGGAAAAACTTCCTGTTCTAAAAATTGCCGTAAAGTTTTGCACAAAGTAAAAAATATCAAATTTTCGCATTCCAGGAATGCTGCTGAGCCGGACCTGGGCGGAACCCTTGTGCTAATTTCATCCGGTGCAAATTGTCCTTGCTTGGGCCATTTATATATCTTCAGAGCGTGGCCATCTTTGATAGTCTTCTCCTACCTTTCTCCGTCGTGCACCTTAATGCGTGTACTTCCTATCACTCCTAATGTTGATAGGGTGCAAAGCATCAAATTGAAGCTTAATTGAATTACCCATGTGTCGCTTCCTCGATTGATTAATTCTTGCTGTGTATACGGTTCCGATAGCATAAAAACTACAGGTATTATTGCAAGTAGCCCATGGTTTAGCGCACTAACATTGTTTTCCTGTGGACTAGTTGACTCTACATCTCCCCTGTTGATTTGATGCGGAATCTTAATAATTGGCTCTGTAGGTTCATTACTCACTATGCTAATTATTTGAGAATGTTCATCCTCCATTTGGCTTTCATCATTCGAAACTTGCTCAGTATCAACCTTGGAACCTTCTTCGCTTTCTTTCACAACTCATTCTGTGATATCAGCCTCTGGACTGATCAGGGTGGAAAACCTTGGCCAAGCTTCCTCTTGCTGCTGAAAACATCTCTTTTGTTTTCTATCTATTTCTGCTGCACGCTGCAATGCCTCAGCCTTTTTTCCTCGTTCAATCATGGCTAGCCGAAAATCTTCCTAGGAGAGTTTAGTCTCACTGAAAAAATCCATTGCTGATGCCCCCATTAAGTATGTCGGCCCTTAGATATGTCTCTTCTGCTCCTACATTGCTGACTATGCTTTCTTTTATGATTATATTTAGAGATTGTTTGTGCTCTTGATTGAGCTGTTGAGGTTCTGGTATTATACCATTGTCCCTCATCCATTGCTTCAGTCTTAGCCGATCTTCCTCTTTTATGGTAATGTTTTCTGGAAATTACCAATGATTGTACATCGGACCCCTAGGTTCATTACTCCTAGCCTCCCATGTATGGCACATGTTGCTGCGATCTCCTGGTAGACCGAATTGATGCTGAAAAATGCTGCTATGATCTCCCCCAAACTGTGACTGTTGTTCCCAGTTAGGATACGCTGAATAGAAACTTGTTGTGTTGGTCTCTTCCGCATAGCCTTGTTCTGATAAAAATGTGTTGCTGCGGATTAGTGTTGTTGTTCCATTGTTGATTCGTAAAGTGATGGAACGCCATCTTTAACGCTTGTGCTTGTGGTAATATGATTGGGACTTCTTTCCCTGTTGGTTGTATTGCCTTGAATCTCGGTTCCCCTGAAATACAAGTATTCAACCTTTAAATCGATAAAAACTACTCTCACCTTAGTAATACTAATTCTAATTAATCAATCCCCGACAACGGCGCCAAAAACTTGACTTACATTTTGGGTGCTAATATAAATGTATAGTAATTAACTCGAAGCTCAACCTATTGCTAAGTGTGACTCGAAATCGCTTATGCGCAAGTATACACGGTCAGAATGCAGCAAGTGATAAATATTTATATTTTATCATTCTCCACAGGGATTGATGTCTAGAACTAATACTATTAATGTGAGAGTTATACGAACAAAGTAAAGAATGGGTTTGAAGTTGTTTGTGTGTTTTAATTATGAATGCTAACAGTGATTAAACATGAATGCTAACAATAATTAAACGTGAATGCAATGAATAGTGATAAGAAGACAACTATAGAAGATATTAAGGGTGGGGGACTAGTTATAAGGTTTCATCCTTCCCTATTCTAATAAGTACTTCTGCACTTAATAATTTATGGTAGACCCAGCTTTCGCTACAATCTCCATACTAACTCAGGGCGACGTAAGCATTAGTAAGGTTATTCCTAACACTTTGAATGGTGAAAAGCTTTTCACCTAACCTAACGTAGCATACTGGATTATCCTACAGTTCCTTCTTTCGAACTCGCTGCAGGCTACATGCGTGGGTAGATAATCGACGCATGTATATTAAATAAAAAATGTAGCAGTGTAAAACATAATAACCTACACTCCTAACATGCTTCTACAAATGAATCCTCACCGAAAACTCCTATAACGCAGCATAACAATAAACACAAGTAGAAGACAAAATTAGCTAATTTTATAAACTACTCCTAACTGCTACTAAATGTTCACAGCTATAAACTACTCCTAAGAAAAATAATAAAAAGTTGGAATTCGTGCAGTTGTAAAGTGTGCAGTCCCCTTGTCACCGGCTCTCACGAACAGCACCAGATGCTTTTCCTTAAGATTGGCTTTTGGCCTACCGACCAGCTCACCGGACCTTGGCTTCTCTCTTGCTATTTATAAAGATGAATTACTTGGTTAGCAAGTTGAGGTGAGCTGGAAAATCTTCATTAATGTAGGATCTCGTGTTTTCTTCTTGGATTTCTTTGATTGACGCTCTCTTAATTACTTGATTGATTCTCTGTTTGTTTCCTTGTTGGTGTGATTCTTCGAACGCCATTTCCTTGTAAATGCGTGATTTCGCAAAGTGGATCGTTGTTCGCATTGATTCGTCCTTCTCACGTAAACGTTCTGCGTATTCCTGCATTGCATAATGTTTTAGTGCAATTTATTCAATATTTGTACTTAAACTGCAAAACTATGCTTGTGATGCTAAATTATGAATGCATGCAACTTCCACTGGTTTTTAATCGCAATTTACTATTATCGCCCATTTATTTCTTTTAATCCTCAGAATAACACAAACAATAATAGCCTAAAATGTGCTCTATTAGAGAGCTATCACTTAGTAAATGTAATTCCTATTGTGTTTGTCAGTGTAGCCAATTGTGCTTTTATGCCGGTCATTTCACTTAGCTCGAATTCACCTAATGTTTTATCTTGGTTTCGTCCTTGGCTCATCTTAGGCGCGTGATTTTTAGCAGTTGTTTTGATGATTGTGTAGGCCTGATTATATATTTTATCCATCAGACATCCTCCTGCTGTTGCGTTAATAATAGCCTTGTCCTATTTCGATAATCCATTGTAAAAATGTTCGATTTGAAGCATATAAGACAGACCATGTTACGGACATTTCGCTATAAGCTCCTTGTACAGTTCCTAAACTCCTTCTATAGTTTCATCATCTTCTTGTCTAAAGCTAGTGATTTCATGCCTAGAATTCATGCTTATTGCACAAGAATAGTATTTTGCTAAAAAGCCTTCAACCATTTGCCTCCAAGTATAATTACTTGGTAGCATGTTTATCCAGTATCTGGCCTTATTCCGTAAAGAATATGGAAACAGAAATAGTCGAGTATCTGCCAAAGAAATACCAACTTCCTGGTTAGCGTCACTAACAGCTAAAAAGTCACGAAAATGTTGATGCGGATCTTCCGAAGGAAGTCCTCTAAAAGGCTCATTGACTTTAAGCATGTTATACATATTATTAGTCAATACATGGTGTCTACCTCCACCGTTAGGTCTAACCATACCTGGATATGCTATATGATTGAATTCTCTTTGTTGAGTTCTCATTACTCTATCTCTTTCATCTACCTCCTATGTTGGCGGCAGATTAGGATTTGGATTTGCATTTGCTCCAAGTTTTGCACCTGCTGCTGCTGTTGCTGGTGGATCCATCACTCCAGGATGATGTTGTGCCATGGGATCCATTCCTCTGTGGTTTTTCCTTCTCTGTTTGCGAATCCTCCTTCGAAGGGTTCGTTCAGATTCTGGATCAAACACAAGAGTAACGCTCATGCACCAATCACACTAAAATGTTAAAACAAATGAAAAACTGCAAATATATTTATATATATTTTATATTCTAAACACTCTCGTCTCAAGATAATTTTACACAGTCCCCGACAACGGCGCCAAAAACTTGATGCGTTCGGGGATAGCGAATAACTGAATGCTTTAAGTGGGGTTAGTTCGCACTTCACACAAGTATACGCGGTCTGCAGCAAGTAATAAGTAAATTATCGATCTCCACAGGAACTGGAAACTATCCGAGGTGATGTTCTGAATTGAATTGTAAATTGCACGTATATGATTTTGAGGTTGTTTGTAATTGAATCATAAAGGTAAGAAAATAGCAAGATAAGTAATATTGATAAGATAAGGCTAGACTAAGATACTCATGAAATTCAATAGCAATGTAATAAACAAGAAACTTGCGGTAAAGGACTCTATCATACTATGCCTTACTAACTTCCGCTTTCGCCTTTGTTTAGCATCCGATCCGACTTTAGCCGCGATTTGATGTAATTACGAGCGGGCGCTAAGTATGTGATAGTTAAGCATTTATTCCTAAACTCCGATTCAAAGCATCACAGATGTAACACTACCTATCAAACATGCAAAGTAAACTTAGGTTATTTCCTCTTTCGATTTACAACCTATTAGTTTGTGTGGATGGCCGGTCGACACTCACTATTATATTGATGTACCTAATCTACATGTTCTAGATAAACCCTTCCAGTTTCTTCCTACAACATGGTACTAAAATTCATTTTCTCCTAGCTTTGCTCTAATGAAGTTAGTTCATGATGCAGACAGAAAACACAAAACACAATATGGAAAACATAGTATAATTGTATTACTGAAGTAAAATGAGTCTAACAATAAAAGAAAAACAAATAAACAAACTATCGTCGTCTCAATCGAGTCTCTGAATTCCTCTCAAAAGATAGAACCAGAGAAAAGACCTCTACTCATCTTTATTACACAAACAATCTATTTATACGACTAGGTCGTCATATCTCCGAATCTCCCAGAATGGCACGAATCAATCTTCGCGATACTTTCTCATTTAATCCTTGCCAAATGTGTTTTGATTTGTCTAAGGTAGGAATCCCGTGATTTCAGCAATCTGTCTCTTAATTTGTCTGGTTAGTCAACTTCTCGCTGTCAGACGATTCCTTCCTTATTTACTTGAAGTGCTTCTGGCCTTTGTCTTCCTAGCTTTAATTGCTCGCAATCGCGCGTTTTGATTCTCAGCGTCGCACTTTCCCGCTAGCGCTAACCCTGCAAAAACAGAAATTAGCATAAGTCCTACAAAATGTGTGCTAAACGTGCTATTATGGTTGTTTTTCGCTTAATAACCGATATCTTGCATTTTACTCCCTCAATGCGTAAGCATTAGCAAATTACACCTTTTTATTCATAATTTTGCCTTACTCGCAATAATTTTCAATTAATAAGTGCGAACAATGATCCGAAGTTAGGCTAAAATCTAACTCTATTTTAGAGTCATCAAACCCCCAAATTTGAATCATTGCTCGTCCCGAGCGATGCTATTATTGGTGTAATAACTGCTAAGGTAATGCAAATCATAATGCCGCATTCTTCCTCTTGCTAAAAAAATTAATCTTTAAATATTATTGCCTTGATACATCAATCGTTTAATCATTCCAAATCATCATTCACTAGGATCCTAACAATCTCATCTCAGTTCTTCTCCCAATTCCCTTAGCCCAAAGTTCAACTTTTAGTTTGGAGATTTCTGCTCTATTGCAATTCATTCAACCCCTATCATCTAAATCTGTTCAAAACATTCTATCCGAGGCTTATTTATTTGAGTTCCTTTGAGTAAAATGTTCTGCTTGGCCGCTAATTGGTTTTGTAGCATTGCTAGCAGAATACTTGGATATCCCACGGCTATTTGATGTTCTTGCCGTTTCATTTTTACCTAGAATGCCTTACGGTTTTTTTTTTTTTTTGGAAAACATATTACATTCGCATATTCTATTAGCAAAGCACCGCATAGCGCTTCTTAATTCTCACCCCCAAACTTAAAGGCTTCATTGTCCTCAACGAAGGTGAGTTTTATCTCCTCCAAACTTAAATGAATCTAAGGTTCTAAATTACTTCAAACTAATGGGTCTCCTCCCACATAATGGTTCTATGTCCTAAGTTCACAAGTATCCGTCCCAAGATGATTTTGTTATTAACTCGGGAATGATGGCTGGGTCAGATTAAATATCAGCGTATTAAAGGTAATGTTTTGAAAGTGCGGAATTAAAAAGAAAGATTCTAACTCAGCATTGGTCAAAGCATAAACTTAAACAATGAGTAAAATGAAGGAATGATTATATTAACTAGTGAGTAGATAAAAGAAATCGAAAGATAGGATCAGCAGGGACACGGACTTCCTTTTTCACTACTCATCTTTTGAATCAGAGCTAGCAAAGTCGGTGGAAGAGATAATGTCTTGGAGATTCGGGAAGATAGGTCTGTAGAGTTGCGATTCTAAATGATACTGCTCGTTATTCGTCTACAATTAATTATTGATATGATTGTAAATAGAGATTCGCTGAACTTATTGAAATTTAAAATTGCAAATAAATAATGAAAATTAAAAACAGTTAAACAGTAAATTCAGATAATCTTCTCGCATAAGTAAATAGAAAATATTTTAACTTAGCATGCGTGGAGCAAAATTTAAAGGTTACCGATACACTTTGGCTCCACTCGCATACTCGCGCACTTATACTTCAGTCAATGCGAATGAAGATATTTCACGCTAAACATCTTCATTCCAGTAATGCTTTTAAGTCTTTGCCCATTGACTGTAAACTCATTTCATTTGCCTCATTCTTGATCCAAATAGCTCCGCCTGGTTTTAGCTGCATAATACGAAGGTCCAGACCACTTGGATCTGAGCTTTCCTGGAAACAAACGAAGTCTAGAGTTAAATAACAAAACTTGCTGACCAACCTCGAAAGTTCGAGGAGTCAGCCTTCAATCATGCCATTTTTTCATCTTTTTCTTGTATAGTTTTGCATTTTCATATGAAAAATGTCTATGCTCCTCCAAATTGAGTAATTGCATCATTCTAACAACTCCTGCTTTTTAGAGATCAAGATTTAATTTCTTTAGCGCCTAGAAAGGCTTATGCTCTAGCTTGATCGGTAAATGACATGCTTTCTCATACACTATACTATAGAGCGACATGTTCAATGCATTTTTAACGTAGTTCGGTAAGCCCAAAGTGAATTATCGTATGGACCAATCCTTTCGGTTAGGTCCTACAACTTTCTCAAGAATATTCTTAATCTCGCGGTTTGAGATTTCATCTTGTCCAATTATCTGTAGATAATAAGGGGTGGCAATGCAATGCTTTATATTATACTCCTGCAGCACGTGAGGCATTGCTCTGTTTATGAAATGTGTGCCCTTATCACTTATTAGTGCTCGCGGTGTCCCAAACCTTGTGAAGATGTTCCTATGAAGGAATCTGATGACTGTTTTAGCATAATTTGAAGGTGTTGTGACCGCTTCAATCCATTTTGAGACATAATCAACCGCTACCAAGATATACATATTTTCGTGCGAAGGGGAAAATGAGCCCATGAAATCAATTCCCCAGACTTCGAATAATTCAACCTCCAAAATTGAAGTTAACGACATTTCATCCCTTTTTTCCTATGTTTCCTTTCCTTTGGCACTTATCGCATGTCTTTGCATAGTGATGCATATCCTTGAATATGCTTGGCTAGAAATAGCCAGATTGGAAATTTTTTGTTGCGGGGCGCATTGCTCCAAAATGTCCTCCATATGGTGATGCGTGGCACGACTCTAGTATTGCATTCTTCTCATGTTTCTTTATACATCGACATATTATTCCATCAGCACATTGCCTATAGAGAATGGTTCATCCCAGAAATAAAATCGGGAGTCGTGGAAAAATCGCTTCGCTTGTTATCTTCTAAGATCTGTTGGGATGACATGGCTTGCTAGGTAGTTGGCAATATCGGCAAACCAAGGAGCATTCTTCTTTTCTACCAGATTGAATACAAATACTTGTTCATCAGGGAATTTTTCAGATATTGTTGAGCATTGCTGTATCGGGTTGCCTATTATCTAATCGAGATAGAGTGTCTGCTACAACATTTTCGCAACCTTTCTTATCATTGATCTCTATATTAAACTCTTGTAGAAGCAGAATCCATTTGATCAGTCTGACAGTGGAATTTTTCTAACGCGTAAACCACTACTAAAAAATCCTTCTCAGTAGTATACAGTTTTGATGTGCTTCAGTTAAAGCCCTACTGGCATAGTAGATGGGATGGATCAGCTTTTCTCCCTTCTGACCCAAAATGGCTCCTATCGTATAGTCACTGGCATTGCAAATCAGCTCAAATGGCTTTTTCCAGTCAGGCGATATCATGATAGGTGCAGTAGTTAGAGCCCTTTTCAATTGTCTAAACACTTGCAAGCAGCGCGAGTCAAAATTAAAGAGACAATCAGCTTCTAAAAGCTCGCACATAGGTTTTACTATTTTTGAAAAGTCTTTAATAAAGTGCCTATAAAATCCAACATGGCCTAAGAAACTGCGCACGCCCTTCACATTCTTTGGTGGCTCCAACTTTTCTATTGCTTCAATCTTTGCTTGATCCACTTCCATTCCATCCTTAGAGATTTTATGTCCAAGGACAATTCCTTTTCTTTCCATGAAATGGCACTTTTCCCAATCAAGCACTAGGTGTGTTTCTTCACAACGGTTGAGTACTTTTTCTAGATTTGCTAAACAATTAGAAAAATTATTCCCAAACACTGTGAAGTCATCCATGCTTTTTGCACAAGGATAGTATTTTGCTAAAAAGCTTTCAACAATTTGCTTCCAAGTATAATTACTTGGTAGCGTGTTTATCTAGTATCTGGCCTTATACCGTAAAGAAAATGGAAATAGAAGCAGTCGAGTATCTTCTAAAGAAATACCGACTTCCTGGTTAGCATCACTAACAACTAAAAAGTTACGTAAATGTTGATGAGGATCTTCCAAAGGAAGTCCTCTAAAAGGCTCATTGACTTTAAGCATGTTATACATATTATTAGTCAATACAGGGCGTCTAACTCCACCGTTATTTCTAACCATACCTGGATATGCTATATGATTGAATTCTCCTTGTTGAGTTCCCATGACTCTATCTCTTTCATCTACCTCCTGTTCTGGCGGCAGATTAGGATTTGAGTTTGCATCACTCCAAGATGATGTTATGCCATGAGATCCATTCCTCTGTGGTTTCTCATTAACTATTCGCGAATCTTCCTTCGAAGGGTTCATTCAGGTTCTAGATCAAACAAATGTTGAAACGCTCATGCACCAATCACACTAAAATGTTGAAACAAATGAAAAACTTCAAATATATTTATATATATTTTTTATTTTTATATTCTAAACACTCTCGTCTCAAAATAATTTTACACAGACCCTGGCAACGGCGCCAAAAACTTGATACGTTCTGGAGTAACGAATAGGTAAATGCTTTAAGTGTGGTTAGTTCAAACTTCACGTAAGTATAAGCGGTCTGCAGCAAGTAATAAGTAAATTATCGATCTCCATAGGGACTGGAAACTATTTGAGGTGATGTTTAGAATTGAATTGTAAATTGCACGAATATGATTTTGAGTTGGTTTGTAATTGAATCATAAAGGTAAGAAAATAGCAAGATAAGTAATATTGATAAGATAAGACTAGACTAAGACACTCATGAAACTCAGCAGCAATGTAATAAACAAGAAGCTTGCGGTAAGAGACTCTATCATACTACGCCTTACTAACTTCTACTTCTGCCTTCGTTTAGCATCCAGTCTGACTTCCGCCACGACTAGATGTAATTATGAGTTGCGTAAGTATGTGATAGTTACACGTTTATTCCTAAACTCCGATTCAAAGCATCACAGATGTAACACTACCTATTAAACATGTACAGTAGACTTAGGTTATTTCCTCTTCCAATTTACAACCTATTAGTTTATGTGGATGGCCGGTCGACACTCACTATTATATTGATGTACCTAGTCTACATGCTCTAGATAAACCCTTCCAGTTTCTTCCTACAACATGGTACTAAAATTCACTTTCTCCTAGCTTTGCCATAATGAAGTTAGTTCATGATATAGATCGAAAACACAAAACACAACATGGAAAATATATTAAAATTGTATTACTGAAGAAAAATGAGTCTAACAATAAAAGAAAAATAAATAAACAAACTATCGTCGTTTCGGTCGAGTCTCTGAACTCCTCTCAAAAGATAGAACCAGAGAAAAGACTTCTCCTCCTCTCTATTACACAAACAATCTATTTATAGGATTAGGATATCATATCTTTGAATCTCCCAGAATGGCACGAATCAATATTCGTTATAATTTCTCGTTTAATCCTTTCCAAATGTGTTTTGATTTGTCTGAGGTAGGAATCCCGTGATTTCAGCAATCTGTCTCTTAATTTGTCTGATTAGTCAACTTCTCGCTGTTAGACGATTCCTTCCTTATTTACTTGAAGTGCTTCTGGCCTTTGTCTTCCGAGCTTTAATTGCTCCCAATCGCGCATCTTCATTCTCAGCGTCGCACTGCCCCACTAGCGCTAACCCTGCGAAAATAGAAATCAGCATAAGTCCTACAAAATCCTTTAAACGTGCTATTATGGTTGTTTTTCGCTTAATAATCAATATCTTGCATTTTACTCCCCCAATGCGTAAGCATTAGCGAATTACACCTTTTTATTCCTAATTTTGCCTTTCTTACAATAATTTTCAATTTATAAGC
Source organism: Sechiopsis laciniata (assembly GCA_037833695.1). NCBI lineage: Eukaryota > Viridiplantae > Streptophyta > Magnoliopsida > Cucurbitales > Cucurbitaceae > Sechiopsis > Sechiopsis laciniata. The sequence goes on from JBBMKA010095630.1 coordinate 25,416, forward strand.
GCGAACAATGATCCGAAGTTAGGCTAAAATCTGACTCTATTTTAGAGTCATCATGTTGCCGCAAGATGTGGAGTCTTACCTCGTCAGGTTGCTTTGTGGTATTTGACCGAAGTGGAATTTAAAAGTGGTGCCTGCGAGGGGGAGTTTGTTGTTGCGCATTTTGAGGGTAAGATTGTAGCGACCCAGGTTTTCATTTCGGTTCCCCAGGTTTCATTCCAGTTTCTCAGGTATATTCGATTGTTTATTTGATTGTTCGGTTAGGCCATTAGGGAAGTCTAGCCTTCTGGGTATTTTGGTCATTTTACCCCTAAGGTTAGTTTGGTAATTTATCGGCTTCTATGTTCTTGGTTTTGACCGAGACCAGGGCTATTTTTGTGTTTGCAGGGCATTAGGGTTAGTTTTGCCATTTGGAGGTTAGAGGTTGTTTTGTTAAAAGAAGTTAAAAAAGAAAAAGGAGAAAAATTGGTGTAAGTTTTGCCTTCGCTAGGGATCGAAGGCTGGTTGGTTCTGGGATTGCTTGAAATGTGGCGAAGAGGCCTTCTTTTGGATCGTTTTTTCCTTCTTGGAACGATTTCTTCTTCTCATTCTTTTTGCAGAGACCCTTTCCCCTTTTGTCGATCATCCGTTGCCGAAACCACCTTCACCAAGCCCTAGCTGAGAGAGAGCATCACCATTGCCTAGCCGAGAGCACACCATCGATTGTAAACCCTTACCATTACCGATCGAGCCACGCCCACACGCCCACGCACCAGCGATCGCAGCCCACGATCGTCCATGCCTTTGCTGCCCTCTACCCAGCCGCTTTGCGAACCTGCAAGTAGCACTTTACCGTACCGAGCCAGCTACACCACCTGTCGAGGCTTGTCGCACATCTCCCCTGCAGCACCGCGAGCCTCGACCGTACGTCACCTCACTCGCGTGCCGTGCCTGCCTCAGCTGCACCCCTTGCCCGTGCTGCCTTATCGAGACCCCTTGGTTGTCGAAACCTGCCCTTCTCGGTTTAGGATAACTATTTCCCGAACCTTGTGTGTTGGTTGTTTGTTGCTAAGTTGTTTAGAGTTTAATTAATTGTGTGCTTGTTAAATGTTTGTTTAGGTTTGTTTTGTGTTGGTTCTGTAGCTCGAGGAGCAATTATCTATTGTTGTCTGTTTTCAATTTTCAGGTAAGGATTTCTTACTGGGATTGTGTGAACCCTACGATTCATACATTGATTGCATTCTTGTTGCCTGTTTACTGTTTACGAGCATGTTAGTGGATAGGATTGTATGTTATTCTATTTTCTACTAACATGTATTATTTTTATTTCTACATGTTAGTACCATGTTAAGTTTGTTCTTTCCGGCATGCGTTGTGATTCCTGTTGATAAGCATGTAGTGCCATGCTAGGTTGTATCTGTTGTTGTGCATGTAATGATCTGTCAGGAAACGAGTTTGTGTATTCTTAGCTAGCTTCGGTTAGGTTGTCTTCATCCAGAGGCTAAGAGCGGACATAACGTACTTTGTCCCCACAGGTCAGAACCAGCGAGGAAAGGTTCCCACCTCCGGTAGCCGGGTGTGGTCTAGCTCACCACAACGGCATAAGCGGTCTAGCTCACCACAACGGCATAAGCCTAGTCTGTAGCCTGCTAAAGCGAAACCCCTCAAATGGTGCAAGCCTGCCTTGGACAGTTCTTAGCTTCAGGCGTTTAGTGGTTCAGGCTGCTACAGCTGAGTGTCGCGGGTCTTGCACTACTGTAGATCTGTGACACTGATTTCGAGTCTTTAGGCATGCATACTGGACCGACGTAGATTGTTTAGACCCCACATTTACGCGATTTGCAGCAGCATGCAGTGTGCGAGCACACGCATTAGGCACCGGGAGGACAGCTCCCTCGAGCTAATGTCGTTAGTACACCACTTCCGTTCCAATTTAGATCCAGACACCGGGTACTCTCCCGGGTGTCCTAGGATCAGTTAAAAGAGCTGATCAGGATCAGTTTTAAGAGCTGGTCACTTAGCCAAGGGTATGAGACTCTTAAGGATTATCTGTTTAGGATCAATTTTGAGAGCTGGTCATTTGAACGAGGATAAGAGACCTTCGAGATTAACAGATCAGAATCAGTTTAGAGAGCTAATCATTAGGCCAGGAGTACAAGACTCCTGAAGACTCAGGAGATATGTTTAGATCACATGGCAAAGTTTTTGTGTTAGTAACTGTTTGCATGTATACTAGGATGCTAGATGATTTGATGTTTCGTACTGTACCCCGGTTGGGGAATTCTTACTGAGTGCCTTTGTACTCACCTTTATTTTCTGTGGTTTTTCCACCAGGTAACTTAGGACAGCACCGGGATGGCTAACGGAGGAGCTGAATGATCATGGGAGCTGTCGGCCCCACTCTGTCATTTATTCATTTATTTATTTATTTCAGCATGTAGTTGGACACGGAGTCCGTAGGGTTTTGCAGTGTACTTTAAGTTCGTTTTGAGGATTTTGAATAAATTACTAGCCAAGATCTTGTTTTGTTTTGAACTAAATTTATGCTTTGGATCTTATAATTTTAAAAGTTTTATTTACAGGGATGTCATTATTGTTTAAAATGCCTTTATATGCATGCATGCTGAGTAAGAACCTGGTTTAGGGTTGTTTTAGAGTCGGGTTCTTACAGTTTCTTAATAGTAAGTTTGTTTTGGGGAATGCGCGGGACGTTTTGGGAGCTTGAGTGAGTGTCTCTCTCTTCTGTGTGGTGGACCCAGTGGGGTCAGGCTTTATTCATTTTCGGTGTCGCAGCTAAGTTCTAGTTAGTTCTGTTGTTTCAAGTTCTTTGTTAGTGTTAAAGCATCAAGGCCTGAGCTCTCCCAAAAGTTCCTTATCACTAAAACCCTGTTTAACCTAACTCTTAAAAGTAATTCTTTTGAACCTAACCAAGTTAGATAATTGATGAGAAAACACTGTTTTAAAACGGGAGTTGTAACCATGATGTTTTAACAATTCAAATTGAATCATATGACCTAACGTTTTGATAATTTAAATTGAATGTTTTAGACCACAATGATATTTTTATGTACCTTGGCGATCCAGTTTACTAAATGAGTTTTAAAGTAGTGCAAAGTTCTATTTGGTCGAAATGTTTTGAACAACTGAAATTGTAAGTGCTTGGTCGAAAAATTTTACCTGGATAATTTCAACAGTAGAAACAAACGTTCTAACCTTTAATTAGTGATAAAAAATCATGTGGACCTAAATGACTAGGTAAATTAAAACTGTTTTCAAATCTTCGTTCTGGTTCAAAAGGATTTTTGCAACCAAGGGTTGTTTGCTAAAAGTTTTTTTGTGGCACCGAGGCGCAATGAACCACTTGGGGGTAAAGAGAAGATGAATTACAACCTCGTTTTCTAGGGTGTTGTGTCTTAAAGTGGCTTTCGGGACGAAAGTCTCTTTAAGAGGGGAATATTGTAACACTCATATTATATTTTATAATATTGTGTTAAAAAGATTTAAATTAATATTGTAACACTCTAGTCCTTTTAAAATATATTTTTGTATTTTAATTTTGATGGAATAGTTATGGTTTATTCCTATCCCAATCCCTTATTTTATTTAAATTAAATTACATCTTTTGTGTGGTGTTAAAATTGAGCTATAAGTTATTATATTGTTTGCTTATTAACATATTTATTATAAAGTTCAATTATTCATTTTGGGTTATGGAATTTAGGACTTTAAAATGGAATTAGGGTTTATGGATAAAAATGGAAGTGAGTTTTCATATAAATAGAAGCTTTTAAATCCATCTTTTTACAATCTCAAGGCGCAGCCACCAAAACCCTTGCAACCTAGCCTTAATCCCAATCGTCCTTCTTCACCTTTTCTTCCCCTCAATCCCAGCGTCCACGTGGCACAATCCCAGCCATCTGTTCACATGGCCGCCTCTTAGCCATTAGATCGTTACCTCTAGCAAACCATCAGCCTGTAGCGTGTCGCAGCCTAAGCTGCTGGCATTTCCTTCTTGTCTGTCCACGTGGCCGTTAGGGGTTAGACAAGCAGCTAGCCGCACAGCCCCACACGGATCAAGCTTTCCAGCGCCGTCAAAGCGTCATTTCCTCCGCCGTCAGCTCCATCCACGCCGTCTGTTGAGTCAAGCCTTCTTTAGCCACCGTCTGTT
>JBBMKA010095631.1:0-12642 GCA_037833695.1 Sechiopsis laciniata
GGGGGCTTTGGTGGCTTTGGTTCGTAAATTGGAACCACTGGGGGCTTTGGTGGCTTTGGTTCATAAATTGGAACCACTGGTGGCTTTGGTGGCTTTGGTTCCACTGGGGGCTTTGGTGGCTTTGGTTCGTAAATTGGAACCACTGGGGGCTTTGGTGGCTTTGGTTCATAAATTGGAACCACCGGGGGCTTTGGTGGCTTTGGTTCCACTGGGGGCTTTGGTGGCTTTGGTGGCTTTGGTTCGTAAATTGGAACCACTGGGGGCTTTGGTGGTTTGTAAATTGGAACAACCGGAGGCTTTGGTGGTTTGTAAATGGGACCAACCGGGGGCTTGGGTGGTTTGTAAATCGGAACAGATGGCGGTTTAGGTTTATCGGCGTAATCTCCAAGGGCTGGTTTGGTGAGAAACACCGTGAGCAGCCCAAGAACCAGGGCTAACAGGTATGGAGAGGAAGACATTTTTTTGGTTTTGTGATGTTGCTTGAAGAGATATGGCGCATATTTATAGTACACCATTATCGGGTAAATTATTTTCAAGTTCTTTTTATTTGCTATCTATGAAGTGATTATTTCTTAGTTATGTTTTGAGGAATTCTAAGTTTTTCTTTTTGTAGGGAAATAACAAAATTTGAGAAAACATATTGGAATTTGCTACCTCTAAATAAAAAAGAAAATTGTATTGGATAATCACTTTTAAGAAAATAATTGCATATCTAGTCATATCTTAAAATATTTGTAAATCTATTTTTTATTTTAAATTTAATTAATAATATTTTTCTATAATGTCTATTATACCCTTCTTTACACGTTTCTCTTTCTTTTCTTTTTCTTATCTGTTTAAAGTAACAAAAATAATGTTGCCACTAAAGCAATTTTTTAAAACTTTCTTACCTTTATTTTATTTTTTCATTTTCCCATTCAAATCCTCTTTTACTCATTTCTTTTTCTTATTTGCCCTTGGGTGGATTTCAATTTTTTCGATTTTTTCTAATATTCTAAAGCTAGGATGATTATTGATGATTGTATTTTTATTATTTTTAAAATCAAACCTATGATTATTATTGAATGTTGAAGAAAGACATTTAATTTCTATTTTAGTCAAATTAAAAAATATGTATAAATATGGTCATTTCTAAAAAAGAAAATTAGCAAACGTAGTCATAGATATTAATAATAATATGGTATTAATAATACATAAGAATGTAATAATACACAATACTATATTAATAACATCTAATAGTGTATTATTAATACATAATAATGTATTAATAATATAAAATATTATATTAATAATAAATAATATTGTATTAATGAGTATGTATTTTCAAATTTGACTACATTTGTAATTATTTTGTTAATATAGGTCATCCATTATAATTTTCCAAAAAATTGTAGTACTTATACATTACATGATCTATACTACAAAAACAATATTTATAAATCTTTATTTATATTAAAACTTTTGTATTAATGAATAAATATAGGTTTTAAATTTTAACGACATCTCCTATAACATAATAATTATAAGAGTAATTGTTGGTTCATTTTTTTTCTAAAAAATACGGTCACTCTAAAAATAATTAGCAAAATAAGTTATTTATTACATACTTTACTTATAATACCGGTATTCATGAGTATTTATAATAAAGTATTAAAACATATTAATGATTATGAATACAAATATTTTAGAATGTACCTACATTATAATTAAGTTGTGATAAACAATACAATTTTCTTTAAAAAATTTACACTACTTATACATAACATAATCAATACCACAAAATCAATATCCATAAATTCGTATTTATATTAAAACTTATGTATTAATAAATAAATACAGGTTTTAAATTTTAACGACATCTTCTATCATATGACTACTTGTTCGTTCATCTTTTTTCTAAAAATACGGTCACTCTAATTTATAATTTTAGCAAAAGTAGTCATTGAAATTAGTGAGTATTGTCATATACTTTTCTTATAATACCAGTATTACTTATTATTTATAATACACTATTAAAATATATTAATTATTATGAATGAAAATATTTTAGAATTTTTCTATTTTTTGATTTTTGAAATAAGTAGCAGTTCATTATTTCCCTAAAAAAACAGTTGCAGTTCAATACCATAACAAGATCAATACCATAGAAACAATCCCGATCCATCCTTATTTATTTGAAACTCATATTTATTTATTAATTATAAAGTTTTTAAGTATTTAGGAAAAATCAAAACAAGTCCTTAAAAAAACAAAAATCGTGTAACAAACTTCACAAATGGGAAGGAAAAAAAACTCTATAAAATCCCACGATTTTGGAAGATTTTTTTGGTGAAAAGTTGGAAAAAAAAACTAAAATAAGAGAGAAATAGAAAATAACCACGATTTAGAGCCTTGTTTTTAAAATGTTGATTTAAAGAAAAAGGAAGGATAATTGTGTCTTTTGTCTATAAAAGAAAGTTTCTATAAAAAACACGGCTCATTAGTTTTGAAATTTTTTCTAAATTTGAATACTTTTGCAATTTTTTCCTTTATTTGGCTTAGTCACACTAGAAGCCCAAATAAAAAATACATATTAGTTAATGGTCTAAATCAACTCACTTTTGTAGATATTAAGATTGAGAAGTTATTTTGAATAGTTAGAAAATTAAAATTTTTGTAACAGTTTTTTTAGATGTTGATTTTTATAGAGAAGTTGAAGCAAAAAGTTTATTTGGATATTATTTTTTTGTAGAGTAGTTGGAGACAATAACTTGTTTTGATGTGAATTTGAAATGATAAGTTATTTTAAGTAGTTAAAAATAAATATTAGAAATGAATTGTTAAAATTGAGTTATTTTGAGTAGTTAATAATAAGGGACGACAAACCTAACCTAGTTCTCCATATTGGTATGATATTTTGGTTTCACCCAAAAGCAAAGTCATGAGGGCTTGTCTTCACACTGAAGTTCACAGGTGCTCGATCACGAGCACATTCAGAAACACTCCCACGGAAGCACACATAAGGCGTCTCAACCACGAATTTTCATCATGACTCTTTCATACCTCATATTGATGCTCACAAATCTTTGTTTCTTACTTGAGATTCTTTCGATATGGCTAAGGCAGAGATACCGCTCTAATACCATTGATAAGGGATGACAAACCTCAACCCGAATCTCCACATTGGTTGATATTGTCCACTTTGGGTCTAAGCTCTCATGGCTTTGCCTTTGATGTCACCAAAAAGACCTCATACTAATGAAGATGTTTGTCTTCTCTTATAAATCCAAGATCTACTGATTATTTAACCTATGTTGGATTACTACACCACTTTATTTGTATTCCCAACGGTTAGAAATGAATAATTAGAAATGAAGAGTTAAAAACGATAAGTTATTTTGAATAGTTAAAAATGAATTATTAGAAATGAATAATTAAAAATGAGTAACTATTTTGAATAGTTAGAAATTAGAATATATTTTGAATAGTTATAATAACTCGTTTGGATGTAATATTTTAAATATTACTTGGTAAATACTCATTTCTAAATCCTTCTTAAATTCAACAAATAAACACCCACTAAGAGTTTTTAATTTAAAATTAGTGTTTTGATTCTATATTTGAAATTTAGATATGAATCATCCAAAGGTTAGGTTATAACAATTATTCTCATGTCTTTCGATAAAACAATTATTCTTTTTTTTTTTTTTTAAGCTGAAGTAAGAACCTCAATTGTAATTTGTAATGGCTAAGCAGTCCCAGCTTTTAAATATTGAAACTTGCACCGGTGTAAACACTAGCTAATTTCTAAAATGATAACTCTAGTAATATATATCTTCAACAACATACTAATTACAAAATTATAAATTTAAATCTTCCTTTCTAAGATCGTTGAATAAAAAAATGTTAATCCCATAAAAGAGTTTTTTTCTTAAAAGGAATGCGGTGAATCTCTTTCCACGTACCCTTCTCTCGAAAACACAAGATTTATTATTTCTTAAGTAATTAAATAATGTAAAGAATTTGATTTTTTTTTTTAAAAAGTAAAGATTTAAAAAAAAAAAAAAAAAATAATTTAAAGGTGTGTGTCGCCAGTCACTTTGAAACTAAAGTTGGGACATAAAAAAGATATAATATATAGATTAATATATTTATTACCAAAAACAGGTATATACCCTAATGATATCTGTCAACAAATTATGAATTATAATCTCTTTATCTCATTTGAATTTAGAAGAAACCTCTCAATTATTTGTTTTATTAGAGGTATTTTAAAAATATTTTAAAAATAATAATAATAAACTTAACAAATTTTAGTATTCTATTTTAATTATTATAATTTTTTAAAAATATTTCATAATCAAATATGAAATATTTAATTCTATGGTAATTTATTAATTTCAAATTTGGCTTAATTGAAGTTTATTGGTTTTGATTAAAGTCTATGCGATTATCAATTTAAGGTGATTTAATTTAATTTAATTTTTTTTAACAAAATTTAATATTGATAAGATATTTTTGTTTTTTGTTATTCATGAAAAATACTCAATTAAATAATAATGTTGAAGAGTGTCGGCAGTACAGTTGAAAATTAAAATTGGTATTAAATTAGAAAGGACAAAGAAAAGTATACAATGTTGACAGTTGAGCCAATGGAATCAAATTTCATACTTTGTTTTACTTTTGTCTACTCATGTTTCAATCTGTAAAACCTTACTCACTCGGATAAAGATACTTGGCCCAAATTGAGTATCTTTGAACGTTGTCATTTTTTTTTTAATATTCGTGACGGTCTAGACCAGTTTGCTTGCATCTCGATTAATGTTATGGGACCTACCATCTGACCTTACAACATTTGGATGTCAAGGAAACTCGTCGAAAATTAATTTCTAGCTAGGTAAGTGACCATTATAGATTGAACTCATCACTTTAAGCACCCCAAGACCCTCATTGACTAATTTGATCTAAGATATTAGTTATCAGTCAAATTTAAATTTCTCTTTTAGGTTTGGGGAAGAGTAACAACTATTAATATATATATATATATATATACACATTTCTTGAGTCCTTAATTATGATTTGTTTTTACCAAATGGGTTGGTGCGCAATTGATTATTTTGTTTCATGTTAATCTGTTTCAACTCCAGCTCTTTAAAACAATTGTGCCCTTTATGTAGGAAGACTATTGAATTTACTTTTATACTTTGTTTTTCATTTAAAAACTAAATTCACCACAAGACTAATAACATTTCATTATTAGAATTTAAAATTTAGTATAGTTAACATTTTAGTGATTGAAAGGGTTAATGGCCTAGTAACTTCATTTTTTTAGTTGTAAACTAGTTCAGCACTACCGTCACGAGTTCAATTCTTAAAAATGGTATTTGATTCTCATATTAAGCATGGTAAAAAAAAAACAATATTTATTGTAGGTAGTAATTTTTTTGGTGACAATTTTAATTATAACACTTTTTAAAATTATTTTATTTGTAACCATCATGAAGTGATCTAGAAGTCAAAGAGAGCCTTAAGGCACTTCATTTTTATTCTTGAATGGGTCACGAGAATTATGTTTCTCCCATAGCTCCCGGCCACGACAGAGGAACCAACCCACCGGCTATGGCGGCCCCGAGTAATCATAAATAATTAATTACACAAGTATTGACACTCAACAACCCTCTCATCCCCCACCTTTCTTGTTCGCGAACAAACAGCCCATTAACATTGTTGGAGATCCATTCACTCTCGGCATTTAGCTCTCCTGAAACAAAGACCAGCCACGCAAAGACGCTAGGTAGTGTTCTTGTATTGAAGATTCACCCATCTCGCGAACCAAACCCGAAAATACAACATCGATGAGAATATAATGTACAAAGAGTACATCACACCGTCGACGATGCCATTTGAGGATCTTCCCTAAGTGAAATTTGTTGCAAGACAACATCAAAATTTTGGACTCCGTTTGATAATCATTTTGTTTTTAATTTTTTGTTTTTGAAATTTAAGCCAACAACTACTTTACCATATATTTTTTCTTACTTGAATATCTATATCTTACCTATATTTTTAGAAACCAAACCAAAATTTGGAAATTTGTTTTTAAAATTTAGCATTCACCTACTTTCTTAAGAAAAGATAGATATATTATAAAAAAAATAGAACACATTATAGGAAATTTGAGTAAAAATAAATTTAAATTTTAAAAACCAAAAACTAAAAACTAAATGGTTGTCAAATGAAGATTAGAAACTAAAATGTAATTTCATTTTTATAATTTAGATTCACATACTCGAAACCATAATCACCATAAAATTAATTTCTTCTTGTAACTTTGTTTTGGACGAAGAATATGATACTTTTATTTAAATATATAATTTACTAATTGTGAGTTTGATCGAATTGGTAAGAGCTTCACAGATCCTTCGTCTATTTTGTCACGAACAAAATAACAATCAATTTCAATGTGTTTCGTGCGCTCGTGGAAAGTTGGATTGGTTGCAATTGCTATAGCCGCGTTATTATCACGATAAATCAAAGCCGGGGTTGGAGATGTAATCTGTAAATCAATGAACAAATGTGAGAGCCAAGTAATCTCGATGGTGACATTGGCCAATGCCTTGTATTCAGCTTCGGCGGAGGAACGGAATACGGTCGGTTATTTCTCTGTTTTCCAGGAGATGAGAGATTCTTCTAAGAAAATGCAGAAACCAGTAAGTGAGCGACGAGTGTCGACACAAGCTTTGATTTGAAATGAATTGGATGGCTTTAACAATAAGTCTTGACTAGCTGTCCCTTTCAAGTATCGAAGTAGATGCATTCCAGATTCAAGATGCGTGGAAAAGAGCTTGCTGATGTACTGACTTAGCTAGTGTATAGTAAAGGAAATGTCTAGTCAAGTGACTTGTAGGTAGAGTAGTCTTCCAACAAGTCTTCGATAATCTATGGCTTGTTCTTCCTACAGGAGGGTGCCATCATTTGCTGAAAGCCTCTGGTTAGGAAGTATGGGTTGTGTGACTGTCTTAGCACCAATCAGTCCGTAATCTTCAATAAGTTGAAGATAGTAATTGAGCTGACATATGTAAATTTGAGTATTAGATGGAGATATCTCAAGACCTAGAAAATACTTAGCCTTGCCAAGATCCTTAAGTTTGAAGCTAGATTTCAATAGATATTTAACCTTGTAAACTTCAGAATTTGTTGGTCTAGTGATTATAATGTCATCAACATAGACAAGTAACGCAATGAAAGTACTTCCAGATCTTTTTGTAAACAAGGAATAATCTGCCTTGGATTAAGAGAAATCATGGGACAAAAGAATTGACGAAAATTTAGGGAATCATTGTCGAGATGCATGTTTAAGTCCAAAAATTGTCTTGTTTAGTCTGCAGACTAATGGGGCATGGGTGGAAGTACCTTGATGACTGTAGTAACCCATCGGAGGTATCATATACTTCTTCAAATAAGTCACTGTTAAGGAATGCATTACTTACGTCCAAATGTTCAAGAGACCATCCATGGGAGGTAGCTAAGGTTAGTTTAACTGAAACAATCTTGGCTACTGGTGAGAAGGTATCCACAAAATCAATCCCTTCTTACTGATTGAAACCCTTAGCTATAAGGCGAGCTTTTTCCTCTTTATACTTCCATCTGAATTGTACTTCACTTTGTACACCCACTTAGAGCCTATGGCTCGATGGCCTTGAGGAAGAGGTACTAGTGACCAAGTCTTTTTGGTTTCCATGGCTTCAATCTCTTGATCCATTTCAAGTTTCCAATGATCAAATTTTATCGCTTGATAGTAATACGATGATTCATATATGGTAGAAACATTGAGTAAGAAGTTCTTATGAGAATTGGTAAACTTCGAGTAGGATAAGTATTTGTCAATGGGGTGAATAGATGTGGATGGTTTAGGATTTCCATCAGTGAGCAAATGACAATGGTAACTCTGTAAAAATGTAGGAGGTTGTTTATGCTTAGTGGAATGCTTGAGAGGAGTAGAGCTCTCGTCAGAAGTGGCATTCAAAACTGAGGGAAAATCAGAACCATTGCTAGATTGAGAGTGGTCAAGAACTAAGTGAGGATCAACAGTATAGGATCCGTTGGAGCATCATTTGCTTGAGGAGAAGGGGCTTGTTCCTCATGAGTTAAATCATGTTGCATATCGGGTGTAGCAATGCTATCTTCACTTAGTCTCGGGGAAGCTATATGTATATTCTATTCATCAATGGGTAAATAAGATACTACGGGGCTAGTATGTCCTATCTCAGTTGGTACTTATCTATGGATAGGGTCAGTAACATCGAAAACTTGGTGTGGCAATAATGTCTGAGAATACAACATTAGCTGTGTTATCTTCGTTTATGTTCATAGAATGTAAAGGAAATTCAGACTCCTCGAAGATAACATCTCTAGAAATGAGATATTGCTAGTTATGGATTTAATAAACTTTGTACCTTTTACTTCAACAGGGTACCCCAAAAACACACAAGCATGAGGGAGAGGATCAAACTTTCCTCTATTTTTCTTAAGAGTTAAAACATAACACAAGCAACCAAAGCTTCTTAGGTTTGTATAGTCAACTTCCTTCTTTGTCAAAATAGTGTAGGGAGCTACATTAGCCAAAAGATGCATTGAAATTCGATTGATTATGTAAGTCGAAGTCAAAACACAATCGCCCCAAAAGCTAAAAGGGACCTTAGATTGAAAAAATAAAGCTTTAGCGATATTAAGAAGATTTTGGTGCTTGCGTTCAACTATTGAGTTTTGTTGTGGGGTATCTAACATGAATATTGGTGAACAGTTCCAGTGGAGGCAAAAAATTCAGTAAATGAAAGTTCATGTGCATTATCTGATCTAAATTTTTTTGATGACCTTAAAGTATTGTGTTTCTACCTTTCTAAAAAAACGAGGAACAATGGACTTTACATCAGATTTTTGCCTCATTAAGTACACCCAAGTATATCTAGAACAGTCATTGATAGCTCTCATATAGAGCACATTTTAGGCTATTATAGTTTGCATTATTATGAGGATTAAAGGAAATAAGCGGGCAAAAATAGTAAATTACGAGTAAAAACCAATGGAACTTGCATTCATTCATAATTTAGCATTAAGCGCAGTTTTGCGGTTTAAGAACAAATATTGAATAAAATGCACTAAAATATTATGTAATGTAGGAATATGCAGAATGTTTACGTGGGAAGGACGAATCAATGCAGACGACAACCCACTCAGCAGAATCGCACATTTTCAAGAAGTCGCATTCGAAGAAACACACCAATAAGGAAACAAACAGAGAATCAATCAAGCAATTAAGAGTACTTCAATCAAAGAAATCCCAGCGGAAATCAAGAGATCCTGCATTAATGAAGATTTTTTTTACCTCACCTCAACTTGGTGATCAAGTAATTCATCTCTATAAATAGTAAGAATGAAACCAAGGATCGGCGAGCTGGTCAGTTGGCCAAAAGTCAATCTCAAGGAAAGGCATCTGGTGATGTTCGTGGAAGCCGATGACAAGGTGACAACATACTTTACAACTGCACCAATTCTAACTTTTATTTTTTTTCTTAGGAGTAGTTATAGCTGTGAACATTTAGTAGTAGTAATAAAATTGGCTAATTTTGTCTTTCTACTTGTGTTTATTGCTATGCTGCGTTATAAGAGTTTTTGGTGAGGATTCATTTGTAGAAGCATGTTAAGAATGAAGGTTATTATATTTTACACTGCTGTGTTTTTATTTAGTATACATATGTTGATTAGCTACCCACGCTTATAGTCTGTAGCGAGTTTGAAAGAAGGAACTGCAGGATGATCCAGTATGCTACGTTAGGGTTGGGTGAAAATCTTTTCACCATTCGAAGTGTTAGGAATAACCTTACTAACGCTTGCGCCTCCCTGAGTTAGTATGGAGATCGCAGCGGAAGCTGGGTTTACCATAAATCATTAAGTACGGAATTACTTATTAGGTTAGGGAAGTATGAAACTTGATAACTAGTCCTGCACCCATAACTTCTTCTATAGCTATCTTCTTATCACTACTCTTTTCATTCACGTTTACTTATTGTTAGCATCCATGTTTAATCACTGTTAGCATTCATAATCAAAACACACAACAACTTCAAACGCATTCTTTACTTTATTTGCATAACTCTCAGATTAATAGTATTAGTTCTAGACATCAATCCTTGTGGAGAACGATAAAATATAAATACTTATCACTTGCTACATTCTGACTGTGTATACTTGCGCGTAAGCAATTCCGAGTCACACTTATCAATAGGTTATGCTTTGAGTTAATTACTGTACATTTATATTAGCACCCAAAATGCGTCAGTCAAGTTTTTGGCACCAATGTCGGGGATTGATTAATTAGAATTAGGATTACTAAGGTGAGAGTAGTTTTTATCGATTTAAAGGTTGATTACTTGTATTTCATGGGAACCGAGATTCAAGGCAATACAACCAATAAGGAAAGAATTCTCAATCACATTACCACAAGCGCGAGTGTCAAAGATGGTGTTTCATCACTTTGCGAATCAGTAATGGAACAACAACACTAATTTGCATCAAACACGTTTTTTCAGCAACAAGGATATATGGAAGAGACCAGCACAATAAATTTCTATTTAGCGTATTCTAATTGGGAACGACAGGCGCAGTTTGGAGGAGATCATAGAAGCATTTTTTAATTCAGTCTACCTGGAGATCGCAGCAACATAAGCCATACATAGGAGGCTAGGAGTCATGAATTAGGGGTCTGATGTACAATCATGAACAATTTATGGAAGACATCACCATAGAAGAGGAAGAACAGCTAAGACGGAAGCAATGGATGAGAGACAATGGTATTATACCAAAAGCTCAACAACCCAATCAAGAGCACAAACAATCTCTAAATACAATCACAGAAGAAAACAATGCCAATAATGTAAGAGTAGAAGAGACATATCTAAGCACCGACATATTTAATGGGGCATTAGCAGTGGATTTTTTCAGTGAGACTAACCTCTTTTGAGAAGATTTTCGGCTAGCCATGATTGAATGAGGAAAAAAGGCCAAGGCATTGCAGCATGCAACGGGAATAGATAGAGAACAGAGGAAACGTTTTCAGCAGTAGAAGGAAGCTTGGGCAAGGTTTGCCACCCTGGCCACTCTGGAGGCTGATATTATAGAATGCGTTGTGGAAGAAAGTGAAGAAGATTCCAATGTTGATACTGAGCAAGTTTCGAGTGATGAAAGCCAAAGCGAGGATGAACATTCTCAAACAGTTAGCATGGTGAGTAATGAACTTGCAAAGCCAATTATTAGGATCCCGCATCTAACCAACAGGGGAAATGTAGAGTCAACTAGTCTTTAGGAAAACAGTGTAAGTGCGCTAAACCATGAGCAACCGCCAATAGTACTTATAGTTTTTACTCTATCAGCACCACACACACATAAATAATTGATCAGTCGAGGAAGCGACACATGGAAATTTAATTGAGCTTCAATTCGATGTTCCTTACCATATCAACATTGAGATTGGTAGGAAGTACACATATTAAGGCGCACGACAGAGAAAAGTAGGAGAAGGCTATCAAAGATGGCTACGATCCGAAGATATATAAATGGCCTAAGCAAGGACAAATCGCAGCGGACGAAACTAGCACAAGGGTTCCACACAGGTCCTTTTGACTTTGTACAAAATTTTACTGCAATTTTTAGAATAGAAAGTTTTTCTATTTATGCAATTTTCCTTTTTAGTTATTTCCTTAAATTTTTTATTGCTTAGTTTTAGGAAGAATTGGTACGACTGTAAAGAAAGCTCTGTAGAAAATTTAAAATATCCTTTTGTGATTATCTCATTCCTTATGCATGGATTTTCGAAATCTTTTGAAAAATTATTTAAATCCTATGTAAGGAAGGGTCGATCACCACGTTTTGAGCCTTCATTGTAAGAAATCTCAAGTTCTCATTCTTACCATGACTTCCAATCGCAAAGTCTGTAGCAAGACCATTAAGGGAAAGATGTTTAACGAGTGCAAACAGTCTCAAGATTCGAAGCCTCTAGGGCGTGGAATTAAGAAATTAACAGTTGTTGAGAAAGAACCTAAATACGGAGAAAGTTTGCACTGACGGCAAACCAGATGTGGGAAGCTCTTTGGGAAAGCAGAAGGGAGGAGGAAAAAGGTGACCCAGTATGTCGATGTAAACAGCGATGCGAAGAACCTCCCTTAGCAGTTGAACACCTAAAATTGACGGACAGACTGATGGAGGATTATCTTCAACAGAGAGCAAATCAAGGAGCAAAAAAGATTATCAAAACGGAACCTAAAGAGGACAACGAAGAATCCATATAAGAGGATCGGAAGAAGGTGAGCCATGCGAGGATGAAGATGAGAACTCCTCTGAAAAGATTGAAATGTTAAATGAGAAGGAACAACAGCACCGGACCCCAAGTTTTGCAATACTAGAGTATAATCCATGAGAACTAGGGTGTTGCTAGTAGTTCTACAAAGTAAGCCTTGCACCAAGATTGGAGTTGTATGAGAAAGTGCAACTTTTGCATCCATCAATGTGGAGGAAAAATTCATCGCACTAGAGAACAAAGGATTTAAGAGAGAATTATGACTGAAGGGAATCTTAGAAGAAAAAATTGGGAAGATTGAGCAATTGAGA
>JBBMKA010095642.1:0-10692 GCA_037833695.1 Sechiopsis laciniata
GTAGATAGGTTAACAACTCTTTGTTAATTCTATCTCTTTGCTTCAAAACCCAAAACTTTGCCTTTTGATAGTTTTGTAGAGTTAAACCAAACATGAACTTGTAAGTTTCATTAAACCTACACTACTATCCTTAGATTAAAAGCAGTATCCTACTTTGGCAGAACCTATTACTAATGATCAAAGGTTTTATAGCTGTTTGTTTGGAAAAACAATTAAACTCAAACTTATAATTGGGACCCAAGTTCATTATGTTGATTTATTTAGGTGAATGCCTCGAACAAATAAAACAACATAAATAAACTTAAATAAAACATAAAATTATAAAAAATTAAATGCAATAATTAATCATGATCATAGTATGACCCATAAACCTAGGAAATAACTAATCTTCATGAATCTTCTTTGAGCTTATCTCCATCCTTGAACTCCTTAAATTCTTCATTTGATTACACAATTTTGGAATTTAAAAAATAAAGAAATCTAAATAACTGAAATTTAAATTACAAAAATACTTAACGATACGCAGATCGTATTTTTTTTTTTTTTTTAAATCCTAATTGGGTCATACTAGTCACCACACACATAATAATATCAAATATTATAAAAGCATGCAAAATAATAAATAAATAATTTCATAAACCCTTCCTAATCATTAAACTCGACACATAAGCCAATTTGCAATTAGGAACACTGCATTATATTGATTCAATTAAACAATTTAATATGGAAATAATCTCCATTATTTATTAATTTGCTAAATTAAAGGTTTTTTTTAATTAATTAAAAGTTTGCTGAACTGATCTAGCAACAAATTGCTAAACAAACCAAGATCCAGCGAAAAAATGAATAGTAAATAGTTACATATTTTAGGAAACAATTTTTCAAATTTTATGGAAACAAATTATTCAGTTTTTAATATTACTCAAAAGTTAGCCAAAATCAGAAAATAAATTTTCAGATTTTAAGGGAAAATAATACCAAATAATCACAAAATCTTATTTTGCTAATTTAATCATAATTTCTGAAAATTCATTAACTTTTAATTAATTTTTAGAAAAATAAATAAATAAATCATTATTTGGATGAATAATTGATTACCGAAAATCAACAAATTTCCAATTTGATATTAATTAATTTTAAATTTTATTAACACTTAACAAAATTTCAGAAAATTAATTAACATTTCAGTGATTGCATTGTCAATAACCATCAAATTCTCAATTTGTGATTTAATTTCATTTAGCAAGTTAACCATAAAATGTTCTCTACCCTGGAAATCATCAAATTCTTAATTTTTTTATTTAATTTAATTTAGTTGAATCAAAATAATAGACTTGTATAAAAAACAATAATCATATAACATTATACAACCTGCTCTAATGCCACTGTAGGATTCATAGATGCAAATAGCGGAATTTCAGGAAACAATTTCCTAACATCTATTACAGAATCACATGCATGATAATTATATGAATTAAGTAGGGAGTAAAAAATTATAACCTTTGCTGCGTGATTCCCAAGCAAGAAAGAACGGAAGCAAGTGAACTGTTTTACTCCTCTCTTACTTTTATTGGGATGTGGAGGCACAATAAAGAATTAGGGTCGGGGTTTTTTCTATTTTAGGAAAAAGCTGTTATATATATATATATATATATATATATATATATTTAGACAAAGAGAGAAAACCAAAACCCACCCAATAACTCTTAATGGCCATCCAAAATAAAAACTCATTGGGCTTATGTTTAGTTCAACTCATTTGCTATTATGTGTGACCTCTTAGGAATTAGATATTTTAGTTGTTAGTCCAATCGAATTAGTCTAACTATAATAATTATTCTCTAGCAAGTAATTATTAATTACTAAAAAACACTAATTATTATCTCCATAATAATTTCTATTTATATTTTGTAATTGTCGGAATTTATCTTAGGACACTATTCCTTCAAAAAGTTGGTAGTGTGTTGGTTTGATTGTTTTGAGATAATTCAATAATTTAATTTAATTTTTGGTCATTCCTCTCTCAATTTACACAAATAATAATAATAATAATAAAAGTAAATTTAAAAAAAAAATTCTCGGAGCTTTTTTAATTAGAAAAGAAAAGAAAGTCCGTCAACGTAATTTTTTTTTTTTAGTTTAATAATATTTGAAAGTAGAAATTGAAAAAGGTAATCCTGTACTCATTAAATTATATATCATGTTATTGAAATGTTAGTTGCAAACATGGTTGATTACAATGAGTACCATTTTTTAAAAAATTGGTTGTAATCCAATTATTAATATCAAGGCAAGTTTACATGTTATAGCAAAAAATAAAAAATAAAAAATGTCATCAATAACATTTTTTAAAATAATTACATATATGGCAGAAAATTGACATCATCCCATTAAAATGAATTAAAATGGTCACACTTCAATAAGTTCAGTTGATAGTTTTAATCAGCTCGCTGATAGCTTTTAATCAGTTCAATGAAAACATCAATAAGGGAGGGAATTGAAAAAAAATCACTAAAAATTTTTATGTATGTAATTATTTTATTTTATTTTTTTTAAAAAAAATGCTATAATTGAAAATGAAAATAATGAAATTGGTATGTGGAGCAATTTTCCTTATATAAAATTGGATCTAACTTAAAATTATTTTCCTTATTATATAAGTACTTGTGTACGTGCTCACTTAAAATTTTATGGTTGGTTGCAAGATGTCAAATTTTATAGACTTAAAAGATGTGACTACTTTTTCAATTTGTAAAGAGAAATGGTAAGGATTGTCTACTTTTAGAAAATAAACCATCAAATCTCTATTCATTTTTTGCATTTAAATTCATGCTTAGTTGGAAGAGAGATTTTTACTCCCCACAATGCCCCTTCATATCATACAAGTTTACTTAATTAATAATCAATATTGTTTTTAAAAAATCCTCCACACAAGTTTACATTTGAGGAGACCTTTTAAAAAAATTTAAAAATTGAAAATTAAAATTTGAAAAAATTCCTGAAATAGCCTACATTTAAGGAGATTTCTTCTCCAATAATCACCTTCAATATCTAATTATTTTATTTTGAATATCTTATTCCTTTTTTAATTGGATTCAAATTAATTTTTTTTTTTTTAATAAAAATCAGATTTTATACTAAATAACCACTATATCTCATATTTTATTGTTAATTCAAATTAAATTTTGAAAAAATCTCTATATAAACAATATTGAATGATAGAAAGATGAATTTTTAGGAAAAAAAAGTTATGTCGCTTAACCACATTCCACCTCACCACCAGTTGAAGATCAGAATTCTACGATCTTTCCCTAAACGTCCACTTTCTCCACACTCACGATCACTGTTGAAGATCATAATTTTACAATCTCCCTGATCTACACATTTGCAATTCTCTCTAAATTTCACATCGCAAGGATTTTGGTCATGCAACAATAGAGGTCATGCCCATCTAGTTGTCTTCAACGGAATATGGGATGAAAGGGATATCTACTCCAATTATAAGACGATGACGATTGAAATAGAATACGGTACAACAATTAGTAAACTTATTGATTTAGTTGCATTTGCGCTTGATATTGGCGAAAGTTTGACCATAACCGTATGTGCATCGGGTTTTCTAGAGCCATGTATAACGATTGCTTCATCCTTGGAGAAAATGTACTTGTACACACTGAGACGTACAACACAAACAACTTTGATGTCCCATTTGCGTTAAAAGTTGGGCTCATTTTGTCGAGCAAGGATGAGTTGAAGAAGTTTCTATGCAAACTAGTATGAGCAGGAGACACTAGTCTTGAGGCGTCATAAATATGTAAGGATTTGTACTTCTACTCAACATAATAGACTGATAGTGAATTATATTATGTAGGCAACTATATGACACATGAGATTGCAACGACAACTAGTTCAAATATTTCTTCTTGCGTGGATGATAATGCAAACTTACCCGATTTCTTGGTGGGAGAAGTTTCAGTCGGAGAGTCATGGTAGCTAAGGGGAAAGCTCGCTCTTATGGTATGGAAGATGATAGAACTTCACACACACTGGTGGATGTATTCAATCGTATTTCTTTAGGAATGGATGAATTTTGATTTTCTTCTCTTTTGTGTTTCGCAATGATATCGAACGATTCTCGACACTCAAGAACTGTGAAGGTCTACCTACTAAATAATAATTATGCTTTGTGCATGTACGATATGCATTTAATTTTTTTTTTATCTCAATACAAAAATCTAACCGTCATTCAATGACGACTATATGTATGCATATGTAAACGGCTGGATAGACGTCTGAAAGAGATTCCGAATCGTATTTTAATTTTTCTATTTTTTTTTTAATCTTTAACCTATTTTTTCATCGGCATAATATGATTCTATCTGTTATAGTTTTAAATTTTTAAATTCAAATTCTTAAGGAATTTGTTAGAGTATATCTATAATGAGATTATCAAACAAATTAAAAAACAAATTCACAAAAAGAATAAAATTGTCATTTATAATATATTCATTTAATTATTAAATTCTAGAATATTGGATTTAGACAAATTTAAACAATGTAAAAGAGTAAACATTTTATGTTTATTTTATAAAAAAGTAGGCATTTACCTAATTGTCCCCATTTGTAAATTTGGAAACGAGAGAAATAGCTACATTTATGAACTTAAGACAAATGTAACCTTCCTTATTACTTAAATTTTTTAGTTATTAATTAGTTTATTATAGATTTACTGTAATTACATTTCAAAAATATTAAACCAATCTTGTTTTTTTAAATAAAAAAATCTAAACAGAAACAGACAAATCAAAGCAAATTTAGCAAAATTTTAGAAATTAAAAAATTGAAGATTAGACAAAAGAATATCTTCTCTACGTTACATTCAGTCACATACTTGTAAATACTGTCGACTTTAATGATGCATCATTGGTGTTTGTCTTAGAACAAATTATTGGATTTATAATCTCAAATTCAGATTCAATTGAACACAAATCAGAGACTAATTGATGAAAATCAAACAAACAAGAAGGAATCGAAGAAGAGATAGAAGCACACCGATTTAGAGTGGTTTGAGAACTAACTCTACATCCACTATCAAATTTGAGATCGTTCTTCTCATTCAACATGTCAAGAACTCAAGAGACATACAATAGAGACTCTCTAATCTCTCTCAAAGAAGAAGATGCCATAAATTGGAGCTCAGATAGCTCACCTCAATTCAAACATGTGACTTAACTACACTTTTAACGATAGGTAAAAGACTAAACCCAAGGTTAATAATATGTGAAGTAATTTTTACAAATTACCCTCTTGATATTGAAAAATGAAAAGTACATCTCATCATAATTTCGGAATCATCATAACTTCAAAATTCTAGGCAAAACTAGATCACAACTTTGCTCAGCATGAGCTAATCAGAACTGTCTTCAAGACCATAGAATTCAATAGAGTAGGGAATTGAATTCGCTAGTGACAACCAAAACGTCTTCTAAAAAACTATATCTCTAAAAATAAAGAAATCATAACAAACAAGGTTTCAAACAAAACGTTGCCAAATAGCATAGAATCAAAGCAAATGAGGAATCCCGTCTGAAACGACGTAAGTAGTAGAAAGCAAAAGTCAGAATGTCCAGCTAGAACAAACTCTACATAAATCAATGCATTCGGAACACAAATGACTCTTACAGACAAAGTTTAAATCAAACCTGAATGCTTAAAATGTTGCACCCAATATGTCAAAAACAAACTTCCATGCAACCATAGAACAATCTCACAAATTTTACTAGATCAAAATAGTAGAAAACCAAAACACACACAAATACTCCAAAAAACAACAACTTCTGCAATTTCAATAAGGGGGTGCTTGAACCTCACCCAAAAAAACATAAACATAATTGAGTAATTATTTTTTAGATTGAACTAGTCATATAAATTTCCCTTTAATTAACTTGTATACTTATGAGAGAAGTGGCTCAATAATATACTATAGTTTGAGTAATATACCTATTGATAGATCAATAAAGAGTAAACTTTGAATGATAAAAAAATATAAATTAGATTTAAAATTGTTTGCTATATTTGATAATACATAACCTTTTATTTTTATTTTTTGTTTCTAATTTAAGCTTTTTTTTTTAATTCAAATTCTTTAAAAAACATATATTTTCTTATAGAAGGTTATAATTGGATTTTTTTTAAAAAGGATAATAAGGCGGCTAACAGTGGAGCCTCCACCGTGGTGGATACGCGTTTGTGAAAGGGGAGTAGTAATTGATCTGGGAACAATGTGCTTCAAAAAAAAAAAAAAAAAAAAAAAGAGTAGTAATTGATTTGACATTCCGTTCACCGGCTAGTTTTTTTTCCTTATTATTATTATTTTTTTAACGAGATTTACAGCTAGATTCCATGCTGTAAATTTTCAATTTCCAGTTAATATTTTTCTGAAATTTCATTTGTCTCCACTTTATTTATTTTTATATATATATAAATTTTGAAAATTTTGAAAATTAATTTGATCTTGATTTATAGAATTTTAAAATAATCACCTCAGCTTTTTGCGGGATTTATTTGTCAATTTTAAAAAAGATTTACATTGAACATTTACTTACTATTTTTTAAAAAATCATATCTAAATAAATTATTATAACTATTCAAAATAACTCTTCATTTTTAATTATTTAAAATATTAAAAATTATTTATTTTTAACTATTAAAAATAACCAATCATCTTGCCAAATCTTTTTTTCGAATATTATTGAATAAAAAAGTGAGATAAAGCAAAAAGATGCTAGTTTCACATCCATATTTTACCATAAAAGTTTGACGAGAGTGGGTAGATAAATTACACACATCACACTTAAATCTTTGACCTGTTTAAAGTTATTTAACTATTTTTATGGAAAAACTTTTATGAACTTATAATATTTGATTATTAAAGATACTCATAAAAATTAAATTCTAAATAAAAGACCATTATCAATTAAAGTTCTAACATTTTTGTTTTTCTAATAATCTCTCAACCAACCTAAAAGTATAATTCATCGATCGAAGGGTTATCCATTAATTTGAATATATTTCAATCAAATACAAATTAAATAAAAAAGAAAGTAATATGATTTATAATCATATGATAAGGAGGTTTAGTAATGTATTAAAAAAAAAAAAAGAAGCCAACGGTTGGTTCCACAAAGGCTGGAGAAGAGAGAAAACGGTTAAAAGGCCCAAAACGCAGCGCTCTATCTTTTTCGTTTGGACTCAGTGATACGTGTGCCCTTGTATTCCACGTCAGCGCCTCGCCGGAACCCCACCGTAGAATATCCTCCTCCTTCACAATTCCCTCAATAAATACTCTGATTCTGGTTTATTCTCAAAACGGGAAAACTCCACAAATCCCAATTCAACCATAAATTCCACCAAAATCGGTCCTCTTCTCTTCTTCCTTTCCAAGATTTTGCTTACCATTACCAGTGAAGATCCCTGATTTTGTGTGAGATTCTGTTTTTGTTTTCCTTTCTCGGACTCAGATCTCAAAGGTTCGACCATTTTTCTTTGCTTTTTATGTTTTTGCAACTGGGTTCCTTAATTTGTACTTCCCTTTTTGGGTTTGGACCTTGATTTACCAAATTTCAATGGTTTCTGATTCTGGGTTTTCTTCGTTTTTCTTGTTTCTCGTTTCAGAGATGAACATGAGCTTTTCAAATGATATGGGTGATGAGTATCAGAAACTCATTAGGCGAATGAACCCACCTAGGTATGCAAACCCTTTAGCTCTTTTAGCTTTGTTCGTTCCAAATCCCTACACATTGTTTGAATCTCTTTGCACATTTTCCAGAGTTGTAATCGACAATGAATCTTGCAAGAATGCTACTGTTGTTCAGGTACAGCTTTTTCCCTATGAAATTTGTGTCTCTATTTCTTTATGCATTTCGTTTTTCTGCAGGTGGATAGTGCTAACAAACATGGTATTCTTCTTGAAGTGGTTCAAGTTTTGACTGATCTTAACCTTGTCATAATTAAAGCTTACATTTCTTCTGATGGAAACTGGTTTATGGATGGTAGGATTTCTCGTAATTTCATTTCATTTCATTACCCTCTTGTGAAAGTTGTAATGTAATTTCTTTTTTTTGGGAATTCTGTATCAGTATTTAATGTCACGGATCAAAATGGAAACAAGGTTGTGGATGAGGGGATTTTAGATTACATACGATCAGTGAGTGGTAGTTTTGTTTCAGGATTCGTTTTGCTTTGGTTTGTTTATTGATCTGGTCTAGTTTGAGTAGTATTGTTTTCTTAAATCTGCAGTCTCTCGGCCCCGATTCGTGCTTTTCATCTTCCATGAGATCTGTTGGTGTTGAACCTTCTACGCATCATACTGCAATCGAGCTTGTTGGCAGTGATCGGCCTGGACTTCTTTCGGAAGTAAGTGCTGTTCTTACACATCTTAAATGTAGTGTAGAAAGGGCTGAGGTGTGGACTCATAATACTCGAGTTGCCTCGGTGATGCACGTGATCGACGAGGAAACTGGCTCGGCTGTTGCAGATTTGGAGAGGCTGTCCACAATCAAGAAATTGCTTTGCAATGTGCTTAGAGGCAGCAACAAGTCCAGGGGAGCTAAGACTGTGTTCTCTCATGAGGCTATCCATACTGAGAGAAGACTTCATCAGATGATGTTTGCGGATCGAGATTACGAGCGAGCAGACGGTGAAATCTTGAATGGAAAACATAAGCCAAATGTGAATGTTGTCAATTTGTTTGACAAAGATTATTCAGTGGTCATTATTCAATGCAAGGATAGACCAAAACTTCTGTTTGACACAGTATGCACATTGACTGATATGCAATATGTTGTTTTTCATGCCAATGTTGATGCTGAAGGGCCAGAGGCCTATCAGGTAATAGATTACCACGCTCTCTAAACGTCTTTGTTCGTGTTCTTTACGAGCGCTGAATCGATGATGGTGTTTGGATGCATCTGCAGGAATATTATATCAGGCACATAGATGGATCCCCTGTGAATTCAGAAGCAGAGAGACAAAGGTTGATACAATGTCTTGGGGCTGCCATTGAAAGAAGAGTATCCGAGGTTAGTAACTATTTTCACCATCCAATTGTAGGATTACCCTTTGTTTCGTTTCCTCCAAATACCCCGAAATCTGATATCCATGTTCCAATACTTTCCATTGATGTTCATCCACATTCAGGGGTTGAAGCTTGAGCTATGCACTACTGATAGAGTTGGGCTACTCTCCAATGTCACACGCATCTTCAGAGAGAATAGCTTGAGTGTCACTCGAGCCGAAGTGAGAACTGAAGGGGGCAATGCAATAAATACATTTTACGTGCGGGATGCATCGGGTTATCCGATCGATTCTAAGACAATAGATTCCATAAGACAAGTGATTGGCCAAACCATATTGAAAGTGAAAGGTAGCCCAGATGAGGGAAAATCTGATTCTCAAGAATCTCCAAGTAGGTCTCTTTTTGGTGGTCTCTTTAAGAACAGATCATTAGTGAATTTTGGGTTAATTAGATCATATTCCTGAGATCACTTATAAATTCTATCTCATATCCATTGTACATTCAGATCAGTTAGGAATAAAGTTGACTAGAAATCTGGCTAGTAGAAGTGAGAACTTAACCTTCAGGAAGAAGTGCGATTTTAGTTTAATTCACCAGCTTGCAATAGTTTAGTCATTTAAATGATGAGAGGAGAAAGGAAAATGTGGTTAAATCTGTAATGATGATAGAAGAATAGCCTCAACATTGTATATATTTTGTTTTGTTGTAAGTTTTGTGTTCCATCAATTAACTCCAGTCATCTTGTATTTTTTATCAACTTTTTATGTCTTTGAGTTTAACTTATGATAAATTTGAAATTCAAAGTTTTATTTTGGAAAGTTACTCATGCTTATAAGTTTGAACTATACTCAAATTGATTAGGAGGATTCCTGATCATTTCATTCCAAAATGGTCATACTTTATGGTTTGGTTGGAGATTTGAAATTGTTGAATCATTGTGTTTGAACAATCACAAACAAATAATTAAGGAATATTTGAGAAGAATAATTCACTTACATTAAAGAACTACACATCCTATTTATGAGACTTTGGAGACTTTTGGCTGCAAGGTAAAGATTTTGCAGGATGATATAGTATAGTAAATATTTCGTATTGTGGTATAAATTATAAAAAAAATGGTGTTTAGAGTGCAGGTATAACATGATGGTATATTGAAAGTCGATGTTTGGAGGATATGCATAACTGAAGGTGTACTGAAAGTAGGTTGAGTATGTATTAAAAGTCGGTGTTTGGAGTGTAAGTATAACCTGGAGTATAGTGAAAATTAATATTTATGGTGTTGAGGCAAAATTATCTAATTAAAAAAATTGTAAATGAATCATAAACGTAAAATAATTATAATCAAAATTGATCTTAAACAATGGACTCAATAATGTTAATGCAAAATAGATTACGTGCCCACATATTTTTAATTAATTTTTGAGTAAAAAAGTTAATAGTTTTTTTTCTTTTTTTAATTGAGTAGAAAATTAATATAGTAATTTTTTTAAAAAAAGAATTGGACATGAAAATTGATACTTTAGTCATAGTTTAGTTCTTAAAATTTTCTTATGAAATGTTTTAATATTTGTTTGAAAAAAAAAACAATTTGGTTGCATAAAATTATCAAAGAAGAT
>JBBMKA010095664.1:0-12639 GCA_037833695.1 Sechiopsis laciniata
ATGATCTTTGTATCAGGAATAAGTGTTGGCGGTTTGTTCACATCATCATCTTCATTAGGGTTGTTTTGGCTATCAAACAAGAGGAGAACACACACTGTCATAAGATTTGTCACATGACCAAGGTTTCAATAAAATCTAACCCCTTATGTTGTGTATATCCTTAGACTATCAATCTAGCCCGACATCGATCTATCGAGCCATCGGTTTTATACTTGATCTTGTAAACCCATCTACAACAAACTATTTGCTTATTCTCAAACAAAGACACAACCTTTCATGTTTTATTCAATTCTATGGCTCGAAGTTCTTTTTTTTTTTTTTTTTTTTAATATTTATCTATAGCCTTTCGCACGGGCAAATGCGGTACAACCGATGGTAATGATGCAGTTCATGCAAGGACGATACTTGTAGAAAAAAAATTCTTGAAATCTTTACCTAGGTACTTATAGCTAGCTAACATGATTCTACAAAACATATTGTTTATATAATTTTGGCAATTAAACCTGAGTTAACAAATCACAGTAATTATCACTCAAAGATGAAGGTTGTTTGAGGCTACGCGATGATCGTCGAATTCTATCCTCTCTATCGAAAGTGATCTACTCAACAAAGGGAACAACACTAAAACCCTCAACATGATGGTCAATATTAGACAACGCACAATAATCAAAAGTTGCATCGCACAATATTCAAAAGTTGCATGATCGTAAATAGTAGGCGAATCAGAAGCTGGCAAGTTACAATATCAATACAATTGCTAAGTATCAGGTTCATACAACTCGCTAAAGGAAAGTCCTTACTTGGTTATTATTACATAACCGAAAAGTCCTTAGAATCCAATCAACAATGCTCATATGCGTGATCACCTAATTAAATACAACTAATTAGTCTCAATAAACAATCACCTTAACTCATTTTTAACCAACATGCTTAACCATACTTTACTTAAACCATTAATCGAACCCTTTAATTAATTATCAAATTCATGTCGTTTAATCCACATGCCAGACAAGCTCCTAATTATTCATTCTAATTCATATCCTCTAATTAAATTATTAGAACATGCTCGCTTTTAATATTTTAATATCGAAAGAGGAATTTTAATACAAGTCAATGGGTCAAAGGTTACAAATTTATCATGTGATCAAACCAAGGTTCGATACAAAAATTGAGGCAGTGCAAGCGTGTGGAAAATGTGCAAAATGACACTGGCACGTGGCATCGGAGCAGCAACGTGTGGCCTGCTGCTCGAAGTCAATTGTGGTTGGAGTGCAGGCGTGGGCGTTGGGGATCGGTTGTGTGGGCGGACGGGTATGCGAGTGGAGCAGGGGACTACGCACGGGGGCTTTGCCTGAGGCGGTCGGGCTGATGCTTAGAGTTACGCATGGGTGTCTACGCAAGTGTCGTGGTGCACGTACGAAAAAACATGCTGAAAGATCAGACATGACGTCTGCAAAAGTGGATAAGGGCTACAGGCGCGAAATCGATGTACGTGCTAGTGCTAAGTGTTGCGTGGGCGCGAACGCATGAGCACTGGGATGAAGCGATAGCGTGTAGGTATTGTGGGGTGGGATGTGCTAGTGTTCGACGATAAGGTGCAGGGTACGTTGAGATGTGGCGACTTGCAATGCGTGGTGGTTATCTCGATGATGTGTGTGTTTTCATTTGGCCTTGATAGAAACTGGATGAAGGTGAGAGACAAGAAAAGAGAGAATGTGAGTTGTTTGTTGAGATGAAAATGTTAAGGAGAGGACTGAATGGCACTTCTAATCCTTGGCCATATATTCAAATGGGTGGTGAGGATTAGCTCGACCAAACTCATTCCCCTAATTTGTCCCTTCGATATGACCACCCCATTGTTTGAAAACTCTCAAACAAGGCCTAAATTAATTAACCCTCATATTTTAACACATAGTTAATTTACTAGCAAAACTCACATTTTCTAATATTTTTTTTCATATGTCACCTTAAACTTAGACTACTCCCATAATATATCATAACCTCCTTCCACTGTTCCACACATAATTGCACATGGCAACATCACATCTTTTAAAGCAGTAAGCTTGAAGAAAAAAAAAAGGATGTCCATGTCTTGAATGTCATAAAAAACTTGAAATTAAACTGCGCAAGCCAAATTTGGCTATAAAATTGAGCCATCAATCACATATAAACATTTACATACTCTACCCCTCTCAATCGTCCTAGATGTGGACTTGTCTTGGATTTCACAACCATTAGCCAATAGGTTATAAGCAAATTTCCCCCGTAGTTAAGGAATTAACAGACATTAAGTTATAATGAAATTGAGGGACATATGATGACTCTCAAATAGAGTCAATAATTAGAACACTTTAGAATCATTATTTTACTTTATTGCGAAAATCTAATGCGAAAAAGGTGAATATTGTTAGAGATTGTGCCCTAAAGGCCTAGTTGTTTATATTTAAAGAACAAGCATTTAATGTTATATTTCAGTTATTAATAATGTTATTACTTTCATTAATTGTGCATTTAATATACCAATGTCGTTCAGCTTTATCGCACTAATTGGATTAATAGCGATATACCCATGATTATTTAGATGTACACTTGGACAAGTATGTGAGACATACAAGTGGATCTAGTTCCAAGTTAATAACCTAAAATGTCTACAGTATAAGGACTAAGGCTGGACTCCTAAGTCTTGGTGACACTATTGGTACGGTCTGCTTTGCAAAAGTTACAAAGAAACTGATCCTGGTTGTTCATGTGGAGACATGTGAGTGAGGGTGCCTATGCAAAAAAGAGTTATTGCACAAGACGAGAACAGAAGTTTTATGATCGATCTATTAATTTCATTACAGAATCGTATCAACTACTTCACTAAGGATGATCGTATGTCGATGTGATCTTAATTCTGAGTGGGTTGTGAACTCCTGGTTTATGAAAGCGTCATTTGATGTGCATGGGTGAGACCAGCCAAACAGCACTGGGTCAATAAGCCTCCTATGTTGGAAACTGTCATAGTGAGTGGCTAGGAACGCAATGTTGTAAGAGAGAATTCACTCTTTCCTAAATTTTGAGGAAGATGTAGAGTTGTTACCTTAAGAACTAATTTTTGGGCTTGGACAAAGGGATCTCACCTCTCATTGGCCTGAGAGGACATTGATTTATAGTTAGACTATAAACACTTGTTCATTAGAGAAATCAATGGCACTTAAGGAGAAAGATGTAATCACAGGGGTAGAACGGATTTCTTATCCCAGTTGTAAATTACGAACAAGCTCGTGAAGGATCATATGACGGATGGTCGATTGTATCTATGGACGTTAACTTGTTCTATAGAGCAAAAGAGTTCAGCACATGCTTTTAGTGGAATAAGCCTGATGTTAACGAATTGGGATTGGATCCCGAGTTGTTGTAGCTTTCAACCTATAGGTCTACCGGTCCCCAGGCTAGCTCATACTTGTTGGTACACTATTTTATTAGAGAGTGAGTTTGAAGAGTTCAAATTCACATATTAATTATGTAGGACATAATTAATAGGAACATAAAGTTTAATTTATAAAACTTGATAATTATTATATTGGATATATTAATTTAATATTTATTGAATACATATTAATAAGGAGAAATTAATTTATTTGATAAATTAATTATAAATAATTATTGAATAGTTATTTAATTAAGAGATCGTAGTAATTAATATGTTGGACATATTTTTTATTTATTTATTTTTTTGAAAATCGAAAAATTGGAGTTTTGCTTCCCTATACCCTGGGCACCACTGACCCATCCATAGGCTGTGGCAGCGGGATACTTCGAAGGGTATTTTAGTTTAAGTGCTTTCCAGAGGCCTTGAACTAGAGATCTCTCAAGAAAGCATGTCTTGAAGTCATGAGCCTCAACCACTAGGCTGCCCCCTGGAGGCATGTTGAACATATTAATTGGTTTGATAAGTATTGGATAATTATTAACGAATATTGATTAATATGTTGGACAAATTAATTGGGTTGATAATTATTGGATAATTATTAACGAATATTGATTAATATGTTGGACAAATTAATTGGGTTGATAATTATTGGATAATTACTAAAGTAGAGAATTAATATATTGGATATATTAATTAGATATTTATAATATATTGGATATATTATGGAATTGAAATTTAGTGGATAAATATCAATTAAAGTAAATAAAACAATATATGGAATTTTCGAAAATTAAATGTAAAAAATCAAATGGGAAAAATGCATGATGATTTGTCCCACATCGAAAAATTCTAAGTTGGAACCTCCATCACTCTACTATAAATAGGAGGCTTTGGAAGCCTTTATCCTCATCTCACTCACTTTCAAATCAACCATTCTCACAAAGTTGAAAAACGTCTCTAAAAGCTGAGATTTCTTTTCTCCTCCGTAGTCAGACTATAATGACAAAGTTCATTGCTCCATTTTCTAAAGGCTTCCCACCAAGCACTCAGTGGTAGAAAAGAAGCCATAGTCTAGAAGAGTGGACGAGATAGTTCGAGGTAGTCCATGGGGAATAGTCGATCCTACTCAACATAAAGACACGTCAGATTAGATTAGATGCGACAGTCAATGTAAGTATTGTTTTTCAATAACATGTCAATCACCTAAAGTTTGCATTTAAATTAATTAGATTAATCAAAGATAATTAATTGGATTAATTATTGTGAAATTTTTTATTATTCACACGCTTCCCCCGTGTTAAATGCATGCTCCTACCCTATATTTCCAAAAAATATAATGAATGAAAAGGAGGAAAAAACTAATGCTTACACATTATAAATGTTAGCGAAGAAATATAAATTATATCGCGAAAAATGCTAAATTTACACTCTAAATGCATAATAGATAATAGTCATGTGCTAATAAGAAATTTTTATAGGAAATGCGATGCGGAGCAGAAACTGAAGTAAACAGTGCAGAACTGGGAAGAGTAATGCAAAGCGGATATGGAAACATTGATGCGGGAGCTGCAGATCGGATAAGATGCCAAAGCCTCAACAAATGAATAAGGAAAGAACTGAATATAGAGCAAGGGCCAACTATCAGATTGCAGATGAGACAAATTGTGGTAATCATGGGATTCATACCTTAGTTAGCAAAGACGTGATTGACGAAATCAATCAGAGGAAATCTTTCGTGATAACATAGCAGTCGTTCAAAATGAGAAGTTTCGAAAGCCTTTTAATGAGCCTATAAAAGCAGATCCAGACAACCATTTGTGGGGGTGGACACGAAAGAGTTCACACTCAATTAGATAGTTTTTTTTTTTTAATCTTTTTTTTATTTGTTAAGATTTATTTTTGCAAGTGTTAGTGCGATTTCAGCATGTTGATTTCCATGTCATTGTTTGTGTTTTCCATTTGCATTATGAACTAATTTTGTTAAGGCAACGCTAAGTAAAAACAAAATAGTTTATGGATGTGTTAAGAGGATCTAGGGAGGAATTAACCAGAGCATGTTCATTTAGGAGTTAATTCTAATAGTAAGTGTTGACCTACCATTCACATGAACTAGTAGGTTGTTAAATCGGAAGATGAAATAATCTAAGGCTAAGTTGCATGTTCAGTAGGTTAGTATGAAGTCTTTTTTACTTTAAGCTAGAGTTTAGGAATAAACACTTAACTACTGTATACGTCGTGCCAAATTAGCATACATTGAGTTGTAATGGAAGTTGGACTCAATGCAAACGATAATGGAAGCTGATGTTTATAGGAGAAGTATGATAGTTATTCCTCATTGCATTATTTCTTCATAGCACTGTGAACGCATTCCATGAGTACCTTAGCCGTGTCTTTTCTTCTCAAATTACTTACCATATTTTAATTTCCTTTATTTAAGTGCAAGATAAACCCAACCAAAACCTTTTATTATTCTGTTCAATTCTAAACAACAGCTTTTGATAAATCACAGTCCCTGTGGAGATCGATAATTTACTTATTACTTACTACAAACTGCGTATACTTGCGCGAGTGTGGGTTAATTTGCACATGAGTCTGATTCAACCATTCAAGTTTTTTGTGTCGTTGCTAGGGACTGTGTCAATTTATTAATCACATTAATAGTTTAGAATAGTTTTATTGATGAAGGTGAATCACTTGTTTTCAATCATTGCAGTGTGATCTGTGCATGATCACAATTCTCTTATTTGATCTAGAACCTGAGCGGAACCTCCATAGGAGACGATGTGAACAGAGAAGGAGACAACGAGGAAGGATCGACCCAAATGCACAAAATCACCTTGGAGTAATTGACCCTCCAACAGCTGCAGGGAGTAGAAGTTAGGGCAGGTGAGAACCTTAATGCTAGACTACCCCCAGTTCATGAGGTAGATGAAAGAGAGAGTCATGAGGACTCAAGCTAGACTTCTTCATCAATCGGTTAATTCAGGTATGGTTAGGCGAAACGGTAAAGGTAGGTGTTCTGTTTTAACTAATAACATGTTTAATATGCTTGTATTATCGATTCATTTTGCGGGCTACCCTCGGAAGATCTGCATCAGTATTTGCGAACATTCCTGGGTATTAATGATTCTAACTAGAAAGTCAGTGTTTCGCTAGAAGACACTCGAATTTTTATGTTCTTTTTTTCCTTGCTGGATAAGGCTAGATACTAGGTAAATTCACTTCTGCAAGATTATACATGGGATCAAGTTGTCGAATTTTTTTTGATAAAATACTTCCCTACTTCGCGAAGTATAAATTATAGACATGAAATTTCTAGTTTTAGGCAAGAGGACGATTAAATCATTAGAAGGGCATGAGAATGGTACAAAGAAATGATAGCAAAGTGTTTTTACCATGGCATGTCATCGCCCTCCAAATAGAACAATTTTATAATGGATTGTCCGATCAGGACAAGGTAATCCTCAACAACTGCGAGAGGAAGTCTTATGGAGAAAACGTCTAATGAAACATATCGAATCATCGAAACCACCCTAAAAGTACCAAACCTAAAATAAGCTAGAGAATAACCCAAGCTAAAGCATCTAGCAAAGTTGAGTTAAATGTCATGACGGCGATGCAAGCGCAAATTACTACGATAGAAAACTCTTTAAAAAGCATGCAAATGAATACGCCTGCGAGTGTACAGAAAGTCTCGACAGTTGATTATTCATCTGTTGACTTCGACGCACTATATGGTGGTGATCATTCATATGATCTCTGTGTCGAGAACCCACCTCCGGTCATGTATATTGGCAATCAAAATACCTCTCGGAACCAAAACAACCCCTACTCAAATACGTACAACCTAGGATAGAGGCAAAACCCAAATTTTTCTTAGGGAGGATAAATAAGTAACGCAACCTAACTGGGTCAGTAG
Organism: Sechiopsis laciniata; assembly: GCA_037833695.1. Classification (NCBI taxonomy): domain Eukaryota; kingdom Viridiplantae; phylum Streptophyta; class Magnoliopsida; order Cucurbitales; family Cucurbitaceae; genus Sechiopsis; species Sechiopsis laciniata. The sequence continues at coordinate 7,335 of JBBMKA010095664.1, forward strand.
CGGGGAAGTCAACCACTAGGATTTGAGAATAATCAACAAAGATTCTCCCAAATGCAAAATAATCCTAGAACTGTGCACGACATAACGCTGAAGTATTACATGACAAAGAACAACGTCACAGTATCAGAAATGCAGACATTGTTAAAAGCGCAACAAGCATCAATTCGAGCAATGGATCTTCAACTTGGTCAAAACGCATCAGATCTTAAAAATAGACCCCAAGGGTTGGTAAGGAGCAAGTCTATGCGATTGAATTGAGAAGTGGAAAGTCTTTGATCGTGAAGGAGAAGATAAAAAGGTATCAAGAAAAGTTAACTAAGAACAACCAACTTGAAAGTGATACTACATTGGAAAAATAGACTGAAAGCCTAGAAAAAGAAATTGCGACTAACTTATCTAAGAAAATTATGATAAATGACCCAACAATAGAGTGCAAGGCTAAGGATACAAGTAAACATCTTCCAATTTATCAACTGCCTCCACCACCTTATCCTCAAAGACTAAAAATGAAAAAAAAAAAAGAGTCCGAGTTCAACAAATATATGGACATTCTTAAACAGATCCATATCAATATTCCTCTAGTAGATGCGGTTCAGCAAATGCTGAATTACATGAAGTTCTTAAAAGATGCTCTTAGCAAAAAGAGTAAACAACCATGTTTTGGCTTTTATTACTTTGTAATACAAAAAATTATTACCCTTTTTTCTAATCAAAATATCATGTTTTGGCTTTTGAAATTTATTTCATTTTAGTCTTATATACTAGAAAAAACATAAAAAGAAATAGTGTGGCTGCTGGGATTTGAGCCCAGGTCTCCACGGCCACAACGTGGAATTCTTACAACTAAACTACAACCACTTTGTTGTATATTTATTGTAAATGAAATAATATTTTGTTAACGTATTTACTACGTAAATTGAGCGATGTTATGAGAGCCAAATACCAAAATCATGACCATAAAATTGAATTGGATTACAACCAATCAATCAAACTGACGAACCACCAACTCGTTAGGCATATTATATATGTTTGTTAACTGTTGTTTTTTAATGAAAACAAATATATAGTAACATATAGTTCAATCTCCTATGCAATCTTGAAATAAACTAAACTAAAATTATAACCATAAAATTTTCAAAAAAAAAAAAAAAAAAAAATCAAACCATACCAATACACTAATTAAACCCTAACAACATTTTATAAAAAAAAATTAAATACTTCATTAAACAACTCAACTAGACATATAACAATATTTCTTAGAGAGGAAAACAAAATGGAAACACAATAATTTTGAAGGGACATCTTGATCTCTGCCCAGGAAATTAAGTCAAGACAAAATGAAAAACAAAAAACTGTAAATCAAGAAACTTCTAAAGTGATCTGAGATTCCTTTCGAAATGACGATTTTACATAAAGGACATATAGATTCCAACATAAAAAGCCAATGGTAGTCAGTCGACACTTCATTGGTTGAAGAATTTTTTGGGGTTACCACTACGGATATATTAACCACTAAAGGGCAAGAACCCGCCAAAGTAGAAAACAAGAGTTTCAAAACCATATAAGAGAAAAAGCTCTTTTCGCGGGATGAGCGTCATAATAGAAATTCTTTTGTCAATCAACTTCTCTTAATACCACAATAATTGGAAGGCATAAATAAGCAAACTTTCAAAGAACGACACCCGATTAGAGATGTCTACTGGGTGGGGTGAGGGACGAGATGACTTTATCGTTCATATTCGTGCCACACATTTTAATTTCAATGCTCACAAAATTTCTCGTTAAATTTTGCGGGGAACGGGGTGGGGATTCCATGCCGGTAATTCACGAGAATCGGGTTCCAGGAATTATTCCTCTTTTATTTTCTTTTTCTTTTTTTAATCTTATTTTTTACAACTTTTTTAAATCTTAGTTCAATAATTTTTAGAAAAGTTTTTAAATAGTTGACTTTTAATGGGAATGTTCATTTAGATAATTAACTCGGTAAAGAAAATATTCATTCAAATAAATATTTGTAAACTTTTATTTATATAAATAAATTTAAAAAAATAAAGTAAAACTTACCAGATTAGTCGAATCTTTTTAAAATAATTACAAATGCAATAACTTAAAAAAAAAATACAAATATAGTCAATGGTATTAAGGAGAGCGGGGAAATGGGGATGACGATTACATTTACCGTTTAGCTCACGAGAAATTTTTTATCCTCACTCATTCTCCCATTTCCCGCCTCGTTAAGGGCAGATTCCCGCAGGGTCATATCGTCATCGAGATAATAGACATTTCTACACCCGATCATAAGGACGATAACAACAAAAATAATAAAGCTAAAAAAAAACATCGAGGTGGACCTTGAAAAGTATTGCTATTTAAAAAAAAATTGAAAAAAAATGAAAAGGAAAATTATATTTTTAGTCCCTACCTTTTGGTTTAAGTTTCCATTTGATCCTTATGTTTCAAAATCAAGCACTTTTATCTCTGACATTTCAATAATGTTTCATTTTAGTCTTTTGAGATAACGGAACCGTTAGTAAGATAACAGAATGCTGACTAAGATAATGAATAAATTAACTTTAAAATATAATGAATTGTTGATGTGGTTATTATGTTGCTTACATAAATTTTATTTCTAAAAAAAAATAATTAAAATGGAAGCTCAAAAGACATTAACAAATTTTTAATGTTTTTAGTTATAAAAAAAGGAAACTTTGCATGTATAATAAAAAATGGTAAAATACTTGCATCTATAGCACAAAATTGAAACTAGTTCATTTGTAGCAGAAAATTCAAATTGAGTTCTATCACCCATAAAATTCAATCAGCGATAGAATTCTATCACTGCTAGAGTTCTATCACACTCATTCTATTATTGATTGAGTTCTACCTGTGATAGAAAATAATGTGTTATAAATGAATTATTTTAGAAATTGTGCTACAAATATAATATAAGAGGTAAAATATGCTTTTGATGGTTAATTCCCTAAAAAAAAGTGTCAAATAAATAATAATAATAATAAATTAAATATCATCTTTTCATCCATTTCATCCCATGTAATTAATGTTTTTTTTAATAGAGCTTAGATCAAAATGAATCCCTTTATCACAGGGCGTAATCCCCATTTCTCTTCGATCTTCTTTTATCCGCCATTGATGGTCCCCATTCCTCTTCTTCTTCACCTTTTCTATTTTGGGTTGTTGTTTCTGTTTTCCCTCCTTATGAGATTTTAATTTTTCCAATTTTGTAGATTGGTTTTCGTTTACCATTTCGCTGAAGAAGAAAAAGGGTTCTTCTTCCGATTGGTGTTGGATATTTCCAAATGTAAATCTTTCTCCCTTCATTCTGATTCTTCTTCTTGTTAAATCCGTCAATAAATGGGATGTGTAAACTCCAAACCAAAACGTTGCCGCCATTGCCAGCAACCATATTCTCTGATTTCTCGAAAGTTTATCATCCATCACAAGCCAAGGCGATAGCTACAGCGTCGTAGCCCTAACCTCCTCCACATTAGGTTCTTTGGAGCTCGGAATCAAAGGCCACGACGACGATTGAGGTGCTTCTAATCATCCTCAATCGCATAGAAATGAGGATTACAAGACCATTGGGGATTTCAAAAAGAGATTGTTAATATGGTGTGTTTTGAGCTTCCATATTAATTATTTTTTAGAAATAAAATCTATGTAAGAAACATAATACTACATCATCAATGTATTGTATTTTAAAATTAACTTAGTCATTATCCTAGTTAGCAGCATTTCGTTATCTCACAAAGGGTTCCGTTATCTCAAGGACTAAAATGGAGCATTATTAAAATGTCATAGATGGAACTGCTTGATTTTGAAACATAAGAACCAAAGTTAAATTTCAACCAAAAGGTAGGGACTAAAAATGGAGCATCTGTGACGTTTGCGCATCACATAAGTTTTAGTGTAACGCTCTGCATTTTCAGAGGAACCCTCTTATTCTTTTCCCGAGATTTTCGGTGTAAGTATTGGTTAGTTTTTACCTTAGAGGTAATTTGGTAATTTTATCCGTGGGGACCCTTTTGTAAATATTCGTTGACTTTGGGTGATTTGTAATTGCAAGGATCTTTGGGTATTTGAGCTTATCCAGTTTGATGCCATATTGCATATTTGAAAATACATAGAGCTGCCATTTTGATATTTTGTTGTTAAAATTGTGATATTGTGGCTGAAATTTCAATTGATTAATTGCTATTGGGTGTAATTTGAGCCTAAAGTTAGTTTGACATGTTGGTTATATGAAATTTGGATGCCGTTTCGATATCAATTTGGGTTGAATTTGTTATTTTGAACTGGAAATTTTGTGCATTTGAGCTAAAATTTGTTTGATAGTCGTTTGAAATTTGGCTATAATTCTGAAATTGGGCTGGAAGATGAGTTTATAAATTGAAAATTTTAATCGACTTTGTTGCAATTTGGATAAATTTGAGATTGTTGCCTTTTTTTGTCAGTGTCTCAAATGAATTAATTTTAATTAATTAATTAATATTTTAATGATAACAAACTCGAATTTTAATTATTGATATTCTTGGAGTTTTTAAGTGTTAATTATGTAGAGTTTGAAGAGACGATTCCAACGCATTTTGAATCATGCAAATCAGAGTTGAAATGAAGAAGACAGAGACAAAAGAAGATTGGAAGAAAATTCGCCTATGAAAAAAAAACGGGATTTTTTTTCTTCAAATTGTTTCCTTTTGAACCATAACTCTTCTCATCTTATCTTCATTCAATCCTAGCCATATATTACATTTGTCCAAAATCCAATGGTCATCATTCATCATATCTTCATCAAATCTCGTCCGTCGATCATTTTGCCCTAAATCCAACAAACACCTTTCATCTTCTTCCTATTAAATTCATAGTCTCCATAACAAAAATTGGACAGCAACTATCATATTCAAAACAGCTCCAAAAGTTGGTTTTTGCTTCACACATTCTTGAATCGACATATTGCAAATTTTGTGAAGAAGTTGTCATCGCTCAACTTGCGGATCTTGCCTACGAGAGGTATTGTGAGAGTTATTTTTATTTGTTATTTGGAAATTGTATTAAGGTGTGGTACACCTTGGGTTGTGAGAAAATGCAATTGGTTTAATCCTAAACCGGTGAAAATAATTTGAATTTCTCTTTAGCCTAAGAAAAATAGGGTTGAAGTGGTTTAATCCTGAACCCGGTAAAAGGATTGGGGTAGGGTCGTGTAGGTTTGATTCTCACCCGCAAGAGAATCATCTAGTAAAATACCCAAGGAGAAGCCTTGGGGAGTGGAGTAGGATTTCCGAACCAC
>JBBMKA010095675.1:0-12638 GCA_037833695.1 Sechiopsis laciniata
TGTGGACCATGGGCCTGGGTCTTGATGGGCCTTCGGGCCTGGCCCTTGGGCTTGGTCTTTTGGATTTGGATTTTTTTATTCGGTTTACTAAACGAACTTTGGTCTGGTTAATTTTGACCCAAATTCAAGAAAAAAAACCAACTTTTGGTCCAAATCAATTTTGAGAAATATTGTCTCAAAGTTTAATTTAATTCCGCCGTTAAATTTGGGATAATGACGTGGCATTTTACGATTGGCCGAAATTTCTCAGCCAACAGCGAGGTTTACCAATTTTAAATTGAGTTTCTCAAAAACAATTAATAACGAGAGAAATAGTTCATTTATCTTATATACTACTCACTTTTTTAGACTTAACATTCCCTTTTAAGATGGTACCGAGTTTACCACAATTTTAAATTGAATCTCAATTTTCTAAGATCACGAGCAAATCCATGTCAAAATCAATTAATAATGCAATATATTACTACTAGATTTCTACATCGAAATTTATAAGATAGATAAGCTACTTTTGTTTAGGTCACCTCGTTCCCTTGATACTTACACTATTTAATATTCTCTGTTTCGATCAATTCATCACCGCAACACAAAATGGAAGAAAATGAGATCATCGCCATGATAAAATTGAAACTATAATGTAAACATGATTCGTTCGGTTCAAACATATTTTCAACTAAGAAGTTATAGATTCGACAACAACCGAGTAGGGAGAGTAAGAGTAAGGGGAGGTGAAAGAGAGGTTCCATCTTTAGTGAAGTCTACAAACATGAAAATATATATCATCTCAAAATGCACACAAAGTTCAATAGATACAACACACAATTGTCCTTAAATTAAGTTATAAGTCTACACACTTAAAATTTAGTTTTAGACACACATTCAAGATTAGAAAACATAAGTAATATAAGAGGTAAATTGAAGAGAGAAGAAATAACAGCAAAAGTACCACATTTTTGGTGTACTCCATTTCTTCATCTTCCTTCATGTCACCTTAGAGAACCAACTTAAGCCAAGAATGAATTGCCTGAGAAACACCACAAAAAGCAGTTTTCTTCCCAGCAGAAAGGGGTCAAGATCCACCAAGTTGCAAACCAGTACTAAAGTCTCATAAGAATCAACAGCTATACTGAATCTTCTTCCAATTTTTTTTTGTTTTCGTAGTGAAACTGGTTAAACGAGTTGGCGAAGCCCCGTTCCCCATCAAGAAACTTTCACTTGATGGAGATGGCCCTCTGTGGAGCCCCATTCACCTGCATGCTTTCATGCGGTTGATCGAGATGCCCTCCTTCGACATCGGCGAGTTGTGAATTGTACGTGGATAAACCAAGGCCATTCGACTTTCCGTTGAAGAAAGCATGTGTTATCTGCATATTTCGAGCCATGAGCTCTCTGTCTTCCTGTTGATCATTAAGTGCATCCTGGATTCCGTTTTCGCCGGTCACCGTATAGTTTGATTCGGCCTTGCTCGCTTTTGCTGAATGGTTTTTACCAAGATTGATGTCTTTCTCCGTAGTTGTATTGGAAATACCATTGTTGGGCTTTTTGGTATTGAGGAAACGCCCTCCACTGCCTCTTGCTCGTCTCATAGCATGGAGATGTCTGGACTCATGAAGATATGGCTGCACAAAATGGAAAAAGGTATCCACAAAAGTAAATTAAGTGTTGGTTGATATAATTAAATTTACCCCAATCCATCAGCTTAGGCTTTGGATTGATTGGTGGTTTAATATAATTCAACATGATATCAGAGCAGGAGGTCATGAGTTTGAATCCCTGCCAAGTCGTTTCCTCCCCTATTAAAATTAAATTCCACTTGTAGGGCATTTCTCAAATTTCAAAACCCACAAGTGAGGGGGAGTGTTGGTTAATATAATTAAATTTTACCCCAATCCATCAGCTTAGGCTTTTAGATTGATTGGTGGTTTAATATAATTCAACATTAAGCAAGAGAGTGTGAATGTGATAGATATGTGTTAAATCGTATTGAATCTTGTTAAATCACCGAACCATCTTGAATTATGTTAAAATCATTCAAAAGCTTATCCTGATAATTTGAGATAAATTAACAATATGACAAGATTCCTAATGAAATGAAATGATCCTCCCAACCATAGGCTGTCACCAACAGAAAAGATGTTTTATAACAAAAGTTTCTTTTAATAACTAAAATTGTTCACTTTTGGTCCCTTGAGTCAAATGAAATATCTATATAAGAGTCAATTTTATTTTCTCCTCAACACATGTTAACTATACCTTTCTACTTTTTATCACTTTCTTCTCAAGTTCGGCTTTAGCACGCGACTGTCTTCTCCTCAGGATACCGTGATACTGCTTTGCGTTTACGTAAACAGGCTCTTCTTCCATTTCAAGGGGTAAAGGCATCCTAGCATGGTGAAGTCCATAAAAATGAGGTAACTGCAAAAAAATCAAGTATAATCATAATCCTTGAAGAGTCAATCAGCAAATAAGGTCTGCAAAAGGATGCCCCCATTTTCTATATCATTCTTCTTTGGTGAAATTCAGAGTTTAACAAATCATCAAGAAGAATTACTAGGTGTTAAATCTCTTTGCAAAGAAAACTATACATAAAAAACAAACATGACAAGGACATATGATGAGTGGAAGAAGTGTGTTTAGCCTCTATTCATACATAATAAACTTAATTTTTGTATCCATAAGTGGCTGGGCCAGCATATGTGCAACTCGAATATTTTCATGGAACAACCCGCCTGACCTATAACATTTGGATGTCAAGAAAATTCGTAAGAAATACTATTTTCATGGGATGACCCGCCTGATCTATAAGATTTGAATGTCAAGAAAATCTATAGAAAATTAATTTCTAGTTAGGTGGTCCATATGGACTGAACTGATAATCTGTTGGTTCTCGAAAACCCTCTTGACCACTAGGCCAATTCATGTTGTTGTACAAAATAAACTCTAACCATGTATAATAAACACGGATGACTTCCCTGGTATGATGCCTCCTATGCAAAGCAAATTATCGTATGAACTATAACAAAATATGTCATTCTATATTTGGAACAGCATACTAAACAAATATAGAACATGTGAGTTAGCAAAAGAAACTAATCTTGAAATCAGATCATACCGTCGATTGTGGTCCATAAGAATTCAGCATTTGACAATATTGTGCATCTGAAAAAGGACATGATGTCAAAACCTGCAAATGGAGATAATTGAAATTCTTTTTGTATCAAGTAAAGATAAAAATAAAGTCTAAAAAGTCACAGATCTACTTTTGTTAGGGGAAGAAATATATTCATTATTTACTTTATACAAAGAAAGAACTTAGGCACGCAACTCATCTTTATTTTTTGGTATTCGTATACATAGCCATAGGTTTAAAGAGAGAAAAGTCAGTTCTTACAATTGAGTGGCCCACAAGTTCCATCTGGGAATTCAGATCAAGGTGTTCACCCACGGGTGGAGATGTAGAAAATGGAATGTACTTGTGATGCTGTCCTTCTTTCCCAGTATTTTCATCTGATCCAAGAAAAATATATTACTTAAATTGTGTATTCAAATGAACATATTTATTTTTATTTTGATATTGTGACTGTCCGAGTCAGCTTACGGGTACCTCGACTATTGTCGCGAGACATACCGCCTAACCCTACAACAGTTGGATGTCAAGAAAATTCGTCAGAAATTAAATACTAGCTAGGTGGTCACTACGGATTAAACTCATCATTTCTTAGTTACTTAAGGATTTTTGACCACTATGCCACTCCATGATGGTTTCAAATGAACTTATAATTAAATCATCGATGATTTTAGCATATCCAAACATGAATATTTACTTCACAGAAAGGTATCTTAAATTTGATTTTTCCATCACCATGAGTAATGACCATACCATTTGCTTGTGGCTGCATTGCTGCACTGGTAACATTAACGTTCAGGTATTCTGCAGAAGATGTTTTTGTAGCATCTTCGACTGCAACAGTATTGCTCCCAGCTCCATGCCACCAAGGTTCAGAGTATTTGGTCGATTGAAGCAAATACTTCGCCCCATCGGGTACTTGTTGGTCTGCGTTTTCTGGTTCTGAGGGCATCCTTCAAACCTCGTCCTGTCACCCAAACAGGGAGAAAATTGGAAAGAAAAGAAAAACAATAGAAATCCCCTCTACTAATACCATATCCCAGCATAAACAGGTTCTCAATGAAACCTAATCCACCAGATTCCTCAGTTTGGGGCTGCTCAATAAAAAGTCTAAGCTGCTCCAAAGTCTAGACTTTGGAGATGTCAAGAGTTTAACTTATTAAGCTAATTTGAAGATCCAAACACATTCCCTCTAAGTAGAACTCAATCTTACCCATTTCTATATTCTTATAGAACAGATCCTGTTCAAGTAAGGTTATACCCAGTTATGTAATTCTAACCAAACCGAAATTCCTCCCATCCCATAATCATTAAAAGAGCTCCAGTATCCCAGATGGAGGTTTATTTAAAGTTGACAAAAACTTATCAGAGATCCAAACAACTCATCTACTATTCTTATCCAAAAAAATATAACTCATCTACAATACATTACAGGGGCTTCAAAATATCATAAGAGATCACCAACAAAAGCAATAGCTCAGCGTCATAAATGTGTATCCATGACCAAGAAGTCATGGGTATGAACCAGAACTTCTCCCCACTACATGCCCGAGCACCTGCACCCATTCTAAGGCCCGAAATCGAGAGATAACAAGAGATTTTACAATTAAGTTCACTTGCGGGTTTCGAACCTGAAATCTCTAAAGGAGCACAGCTTGGAAACCCCAAGTCTCTACTCACTACCAATGAGGCCGCCCCTAGGAACTCACCTCCGATCACAGTTAAACTCTCAAAAAAGATAATCTAGTGAGAAAATAACATGTTCAATATACTAGACACTTGCTACAGACTACACCCATCACTTCCATTCAATCTATACAAACTGTCTGCAATTTCCATAGATCCAAAAACAAAGGTTCCACAAAGTTCTTTCTCCGGTTGCCAAAAAACATTCAGCAAATGAACTAGAAACAAACAAGCAAACAATCAAACAGTAGATTCATAACTCCCCAACAAAATTCCAAACTCAAGAAGGCGAAAGCCAGTACAAATCTCCAAGCCTCTTCGCCCTACGATTTCAACTTTAGCAATCGAATTCAAGTATTACTTCATTCTCATCACTCATAAACACAAAATTCCTACAGATTTCCATAACTACAATCACTCCACAGCTTCAAGATGAAAAAACAAGCACGAATTTCTCGAAAGAAATTTAGAATCAACAAAACCAAAACCAAATTCCGATCAAAATCCCGATTGTAAGGAGCAGAATCAGAGACAAATGAAAGCAAATTGAAGTAAAAAATAACTTACAAATTTGATATGAAACAGAGGATCAAACCCTAGAAATCCTTAGCTTCACAGGTCGCTCTGGTCCTCTAGCTCAGTTCCATTACTCTTTCTCTTTCTCTCTCTCTCTCTCTCTCTTCAATGTTTGCAGTAGCAGTGGAAGATGACAGAGAGAAGGAAATTAAAATGAAGAAAAAAAAAAGTAAAAATAAATTAAAAAAGATTAATTAAAAAATAATTTAAATTTATGGTAGTTTTTACAGTTAATTTATTATTTTTTGCCTCCTTAAATTCCAACAACCACCTAATATCTCTGCTTTGTTTGCTTTTATTTCAAGTTTAGTTACAATTTTTATATGTTTATTTCATTTTGAGACTTTGATCTGATCTTTTATAATTTGCCCAAAGTTATAGTGTTTTTTTTTTTTTTTTGGTGGAAAGATTAAAAGGCAAATTTTATGGTTTTTGTAGTGTTTTATATTGTGGTTAATTGTAAATATTTACTTTTGATTTTGTAACCGATTGTGAAAATAATTTTTTATTGTTACGTATTTGAAATAATAAAAAATGATTTTGAGTCAATTTTAAAACACATATTATTTTTCTTTTAAATAATTAGTTATCTGAGTGTTTGGAACAAGGAAAAAAAAATAGAGGTCCGTCCATAATAATTATTAATAGAAAATGAAAATATGTATATTTAGAAATAAAGATAATGTTATAGGAACGATCATTATATATTTTTTAAAAGAAAATGATTAAATAATACTATTATATGTCCCAGAAATAGTAGTACTCCGGGTAGCATCTATATCAATTAGTAATTAGTTGGTTATGAGTTTGAATATCAAATGTTGTTGAATTTACTATATGTATTTGAATAGAGTGAATGATTAAGAAATTATAGTTTAAAGTAATTGGTTGAAGACTTGAAGTTTGATGATATTCGCTTCTTAAGGTCTTAAATTTGAGACTCGTTTGTGAGACAGACTAGTAGTGCTTCAGATATTAGATCAACAAAAAATATTTAACAAAATAGTTTTCAAAAAACATTTAAGAAAAAAAAAACAAAAGAGTACCATACTTTTTGTATTTATTTCAAAAAGTGTTACATTCAATAATTCTATCATCAAAAGTCACCATATTTCACAAATTTAGAAATCAAATATTTATATTTACATTTTTCATATTTATATTTACATTTTAAACAACTAGTGGATAATAAAAAGAAATAAAATTATTTTTTACTTTGAGGATCTTATCCTCTTGAGTTAATATACTAAAGTTTACATCTCCAATGAATAGTGAACATTTAATGATTGATTCACACAAAGGACACAAACTTGTAATCCAATTGTGTCTCCCTTTAAGGAAGAAAAAAAAAGGATAAAGATGAGCTGACCCCTTTTTAACCTTCTTATTTTAGAAAAGAAAAAGAACTTTAGAACCAATTGGCAACACAGGCCATTACTTTTTTTTTTTTTTTTTTTTTTTTTTTAAATTTTAAATTTTGATATCTTCCTTCTCTTGTCCCACCCTTTTTTTTTTCTTTCCAACCACTCAAAGGATTTTTTGTTTTTTGTTAGCTTTTTTATTTTTTATTTTTTTATTATTGTTACACCTAATCACAAATTTCATATATTATAAATTGGGTAAAGGGCACTTGATTTTTTTTTCTTTATATTTGCCATACAATAATTGTTAACGAAAAATGGGAGTTTAAATTTTATTTTGATATATAAATTTTAATGTTTCTTTTTCTTTCCAACCACGTTTAATATAATTGTAAATAATAAAAAAAACTCATTTTGTTAATTTATTCAATTAACATATCGAAATTTAAAATCATGTCTTATATGTTTGAGGAATGAATCAATATATCTCTTAAATAGTTAGTTAAAAATGAATAGCAAAAATTATAAGTATTAAATTTTTTTTAAAAAAAATATACTATTATAAATATGGAGATGAGACAGTGAAATTTACATGAAGGTTACGAAACAAACTTAATCTTTTAATTATTTTCAAGATGGATTTGTATAACTTGCAAGTAAGAAACTTGGACCTTGCATAACCTAAGAGCAAATTAAAAAATTAAAAATATATTTAATTTGCATTTTGTGAATTATATTAGAGAATAGTATAAAATGTGGATTTGGAATTTATAAGTTTAATGAAACTTACATAATTTATAATATCAACTCATAAAAAAAAAACATATACTTGACATTTAACTCTTGTAAATTAAAAGCAATATTTATCTGAAAAAATCTATCATGCAATTATAAAAATATATAAAGAGTAATACCCATTACAATTTTCTTAATCTTAGGAAGAAAAAAAGGGAATATAATTATTTTTTCTCACTTTTGACATTTTATACCAATTTGTCAAGAAGAAAAGGTTATCAAAAATAAAAATTGAATTGTAAGTGAGCCATACCCTTTTGGAATAGGTTTGCAACATGAACCAATTTTATCTATTGGATATTTTATAATAATTAATAATGCATAAAATGTGGGAAAGTTAAATATTGGTCATGGACAATTAAAAATCTAAAAAATAGCCAATTTGTAGATATTTTTCTATTGGAGAATGAATTCAGCAAAGGGTATTTTAGTCATTTCGGAAAGTTGCTACATGCTAACCAATGCTACAGTAACCAAAAAGTGACCAATGGGATTCGAAACTTTTCGAAATTCCCAACTTTGATATTTAAAACTAAAAAAAGAAAAGTAACAATTGCTATAATAATAATAATAATAAAAGTAAAATAAAAAAAATTGGAAAATGTGAGAAGTTGACAGCTGTATGATTCAACTGCATGCCATTACGTGTCACCACCAGAAGGTCAAAGGTCCACCTCGGACAATAACACAAAGCGCTTAACGGCGTTAACGGCGTTAACGGTGACGTGCTGAGCCGTTACAAAATCGTCACGGGACGTTTGTGCTCTTATGACAGGTAGCACGCAAATTTCGTGCTATCGAATGCATGAGCGCCACGTGTTAGTTCCTGAGATGACGCCACGATCATGAAATTAGTGGATGCAGTGAACGTGGCGTTTGAGCACATGCATAGAATTCTGAACTTTGATTTGAAATTGAAAAATTGAAGGAAAAGAAATCAGATAATGTTTTCAAAAAAAAAAAAAAAAAAAACAGATAAAATTTAGATTTGTTTTAAGTGGAATTTGAAGTTTTGTTACTCTAAATTTAAGGTATTATTGACCCGTCTCTAGATTATGAAATTGAAATATATTATAGTAAAATGAAAACCATCTTGAAAACTAATCTTTAGAACTGCCTTGAATTTGAAATTGTGAGGAAAAGACACCACAAAACTAATTTAGATTTTTTTTTTTTTTTTTTAATTTCCTTCATAATAAATGAATTTTTAGAGTTGCCTACAACTTAGAAATTTTGATAATAATATACTTTCAAAACTCAAACGTTTAATTACAGTGCCGTCTAAAGGTCTAAAAAATAGTAATTAGATTTTTCCGAAAAAAGTTTGTTGAGTAACAACAAACTATTCAAATGCTATTTAATGCAAAGATTCCAATGTATTGATCATCAAAATCTACTCAACCATGAACAATCTATTTCAAGGTGTGTCCTTTTGTCCAAACTAGTTTATTAATAAAACATTTAATTATGATGAATCAATCTTTTAAACAATTTTGTTTGATAAAGAATTTAATTGGCTTTTTTTTCCAAAGTAAAGGAATCAAACCTTTTAACTTCAACATTATTAGTAGAACTCTTATTCTAGTTGAACTTTGTCTACTTTGAAGTGATATTTTAAAGGTGTGTTTAGGGAAGGGGAATATGAATAATTATGGAGAAATGAGAATTAGAAGGAGAATAGTGAGAGAATAATTATGGGAAGAATAATCATTTATGTTTGTGATGTAGATAATGATTATGGGAAGTGTTAAGAGATCACAAATCAAACCCAAATCTCTGCATTGATATGATATTGTCCATTTTGAGCATATACTTTCATGACTTTCTTTTTAGTTATTTTTCAAAAGACTTCATACCAAATGAAATGTTTGTCTTTCCTTATAAAACTCAAGATCTACCCCTTTTAATTTAACCAATGTGGGATTACTGCACCACTTTGTTTGTATTCTCAATCCCAATAGAGAGAATGATTATTTGTATTTGAAGTGAAGAAAATGATTATGAAAAAAAATAAAATAATGAGTATAATGAGAGTGAAATATAGTAATGCGATGTATAAAAAATTGTTTTTGGGAGAATGAAAATGTGATTTTTGAAAAACGCAATTATGTGGGAGAATGATTCTTGGTGGTCCAAATACGGGAAATTATCCCCATTCTCATCTTCTCCCTTATTTTTGGTGCCACAAACACACCCTAAATCGTAAGAGTATGTTAAGATATAGTAGAAAAAAGTGGAATAGAGAAACAAAGAAAATATTAATATTAGTTGGAGCAATTAACTACTTGTCTGAAAATTGATATTAATAATGGTTTGAGTAACTAACTATCCTTTGGAAATTGATATTAACAATGGTTGAGTGATGAATTTATTGTGACATTTAATAAAGAGTTTGATGAGTGGTTAATGATGGTTGTTTAACCAACCAAATATAGCACAACAACTACTCCTACAAAAAAACAAACATAACCTAAATGAAATGCATCTCTTTATTTTTTTTTTTTTTTAGCTTTAATGATTGAAAATGGATGATTTGAACTCTTAGTAATAAATTTAGATTTTGAATTAATCAAATTATGCTCTTGTTAAGATAATTATAAGTTTAAATTCACATATTTTTATGAATTCAATAACATTTGAAGCTTAAAAAAAAAAAAAAAAAATCTTAATCATAAATATGTACTTTTATACCCATTGAACTATACCATGCCCTCACATTTATCATAGTAAAAAATCTTCTTCTTTCTTAAATGAGATAGATTCAATTTGAGATTGACCTTTCTCTTATTTTGAAGCATTATTTATTAAATTAATTCACGATAACCCAATTGAAGTTAAGTTTACAAAAAGTCAGAATACAACTTTAGTAGCATTTATTTCTGATAAATTATTAATTTTTTGTTTATAAAAATCTTGGCTTGATTATAGTTTTCAACCATACATTTCTATGCCTGTAGCAAATTTTGTTCTCATACTTTAAAAAATAAAAAAAAAACAAAAAACAAAAAACAAAAAAGGCCTATTTTATTCATATGTACAATTAATAAAGTATAACGTTAAAAACTTCCTATCCTACCTGTATATTTATTAAAAACGAAAAGACAAAGACAAAAAAATATATCCTTTCCAACTAAAAATGGAAAATTGGATGTGAAATTCTAACATCCATCCACCTACTAACCAGACAATTCGACATTATTTTCTCATCACAATTCCTCTTTTGTAAAATGAAATCGTACTCAGTCTAAGTTCATCAAAGGAAGGCAACAAATGTCAATCGAAACGATCACAGTGGTGGTGACTATAGTCGTGTTGCAAAGCATGAACATTGAAAAGTCAATCGACTTTTTTTTAATAGAAATTTAAAACGATAATCTCTTAATTATTAATTTTTTTTAAGGGCTCTTAATTATTAAGTTACTATATCTATTTTTACTGTGGGATAATAAATCCTTATATAATGAATGAGTTTTATTTTATTATTATTATTATATATATATATATATAAACTATTTAAAAATACTTATAACATTAGAAAAAAAAAACAATAAATTAAATGGGTAAATTTTTTTTGGCAGGGAATCCAATTTTTACTGCAATCGTTGTGAAAAAAAATATGATGATTATTTGTGAGGACGAGGATTAAATTTGATGATGGGGACAGAGATGAAAAAGTCATTCTCTAATCCCGCCCCATCCTAGACATCTTTAGTCACACATCATGTCACTGAAAGTATACTCGAAAAGATAGTTGATTTTTCGATTTCCTATTTCATTCCGAGCGGAAAGTATGAGCCTTTCTACCAGTGGTTGTGAGCATAAACCCATGCTTAACAGCTCATATAACAAAACAAGTTATATAGATGAAGACAAGATCAATACAAATAATTAATTGAACAAACACATGATGTTTTATTGTAAGGTAAAAATTGTCCAAAAGAAGTGAATACGTACAGACACAAACATTTGTCCTCTTCATAAAGGTTTGAAGGAAGCGAATGGATGAAAATATAAAGCCGCGAAGGTTGGCACATGTAATTTAAATAAAATAAATATACGCACTTATAATTATGTTGTAGGTAATTTTTTTTAAACAAAACTAAATAATCTATTTGAATTAGTTGGGTTGGTTCAGGTTAATTTTAGATTAATTCTTGACGCAACTCAATCCATAAAAATTTTGAACTCAACCCAATCCAAAAATGTATTTAACTCAATCTGTTAAGTTGAGTTGGATTGATTCGAGTTATTTGGATTGTCGGGTTGTTTGAATATCCCTAGTTGGCAGTGTAACCTTCAGGCCAATATTCATCGTCATTTTAAAAAATTGCCTCGTCATTATGGAAATTACATTGAACTAAAAGGGGAAGGGTTCAATGGCTATAAAAATATTTTTTTTTATAGATTTACCTAACATTTAAATGTTGTAGGATTAGACGATATATGTTCTCTAATATATAATAGTCGAAATGCGTACAAATTAACCCAAATAGTCACTTATATCAAATATATAGTATGGAAATATTCCCTCAAGATATTCATCAAAGTCTTCTTTGTTATGAGTTTTATGATCTTTTCATGTTGTGAAGCCTTATTTTCTACAAAGATAATGGAAAAAAGTATTAAAAATTCCTTAGGTTTAATGATTTATATATTTTTGGATAATTAACAATTTTTTTTTTGTCGATGATACGAATGGGAGAGAACCCATGAATATTTAAATTGTAGTTGTAAAAAGGTGGAAATCCTTTATACATAAACATATAAAGGTGCAAATTAATGCTTTTTTGGGCTTTTTTCTTTGACTTGAAAAATTCTATGATTCCAAATCAACCAAACAAAACCACTATTGATATTCAGCCAGAAGATCCTCATGGTATCTTTATTTATATTATTATCATTTTTTTTTTTATATGGGTGAGTGTCTTTATTCCAATTCGACTATGTTAATCTTAATCTCTTCAATTCATTCCATTCTATTATCATCAAAATTGGTCAAAACAAAAAACAAAAAATTCTTGTAACGACCCGACCCAAATCCGAACCTAGACCTGGGTCCTTAACTTTACATGCATGAAAATGTAGACATCCAGGGC
>JBBMKA010095686.1:0-12637 GCA_037833695.1 Sechiopsis laciniata
TGCTTTATTTGAGATTATTACTAAATTAGGTTATTTCCTAGGTTTACTATAAATAGGATAAGATAGGTCATTATTTGTATCGAAGCAATTGTCGTCTTTTGTTTTTGGCTCTAAGAGAGATTCTCTCTAGAGATTTATCAATAAAATTGTGGTAGATTCTATCATATTGGCTCAAGGTTTAGTATCCTAAAAGTCAATAAGCTACAATTCAATGACCCTTGGTTACCACATGATGCCATAGACAACGATTCTAGACTAGAATGGTATGCAAATGTCATTAGCACTTTGCCATGATAGGGTGCGTATTTACACATACCGCATGCAGTTGTGGTTAGGAGGTAGGCCTACACCTGTTGATATCGATCTAGGTTTACACATACCTAACAGGAAAAATGCAATTGAGATTCAACATTAATGATCCTCTTTAGTTATCTGGTCCAATATGTTCATTCTCATTGCTTACAACTATAACTTAGTGACAATCTTACATCATAATCTTGGCTCAAGTCTACACGAGCTACATACTAAGCTTTTGGTTAGCGGTTCCCTAAACCTTGCTAGTAGCCTCTAGATGATGCCAAACCAATCAAGCTAAGAATATCCCAATTGACAATAAAGAACAACATGCTCAACATAGATAATAATATTGGGCGTACATCGCCAGATAGCTTGGCGAGAGAGTCCTATGCTTCACGAGCGAGCAACCTTCTAGCTTCCACAGCAAGAACCAGAGAAGGATAGCCTCCTGACTTTGCCCCCCTAAACTTAAGTCTCAACCTAAAAAGAGGATTAAAATATCACTCCCTTTTGCCAACAAACAAGCACAATACGGTTAGTAGCTAACTACTACATGACCAAAATGACATTAAACTCACTCAAAAGTTGCATAATAAGTAAAATAGAGAACAACTCTTCAGAAACCTCGATTTCACAAGCCCTAACTAGCAAGCAAGCACACTTTCGTTGTAGTATAGATAACTTTAAATCCAACGGTTCCACCTCAAGCAAACATCATGAACAAAAGAAGCAAATAGCAAAAGAATGTGATGGAGAAGAATCAAGATACACATGTAAAAAATACCCTAGATCAGATGGGATATATGTGACTAGTGCGTCGGCCTAATCGATCTCATGACAAATGGTCAGAACAACATGCCCAAGCAGCGGGGCTGACAGACCAAGGGGTGCTTGAATGACACTAAAAGGAGGTGGATGTTGCCAAACTATAAGCAGCAAAATGGCTTTTTTATACACCTTCGAGGCATACTTTCTTTATTGATGCACATGATCCCTTATGGACTCTTGCTAGGTCACCTGAAGAATGGTCTTACTAACAATTATAATTTAAGCGCTCAGAACAAAGGTGTTGACTGTTGTACGGAACATGGCCATAATATTTTCACCGCTTGAACCTCCACATATAGAATTTGCTTGCAGTCTCTGAATAGGCTCATCGGGACGTGATTCTCTTGTAGCAAGCCCTAAACTAGCCCTAGAATAAGATCGAACTCTAGTGGCGCAACGCTAAGATCGACCGAGATAGATTTTTCAAGCGGTAAAAATTTTCTTATCGATTATCTAGGCGGAAAAACTTAGGTGGCGCTACACTAAGATGGAACTCAAACAGTTTTCGTACATGACTTACAAAAAACACATCGCTAAACAAAAATTAAATATGCAAATTAAAAGATACTACTTTTTCGACATACTTAATGTTGATTGAGTAGCTCATGATCATGAGACATAACAACTCACAATTGTGAAATTTTCTACAGAATCTATGACTTTGAGCTCTGATACAAACTGTAACGACTCGAAAACACAAATGAATTGAAAATACCTTTTAGCATGCAAATCGAGGCCCAACACTAGTCAATACATAATTGACTAAATAAATTAAGGGAAACCCAAATGAATTGAAAATACCATTTAACATGTAAATCGAGGCGGCGTATGCCGGCTACATGAGACACCCAACAAAGTCGAGAAGGAATGGGGGAATGAGGCAACATAAGGCTACTCAACATGATCAGAACAAAGAGGTGATCGAAACTACGTGTGGCACAAAAAGTGGTCACTACAGTGTCGTTGAAGTATCGCTGGAAACGAGGCTAACATATCTTGTTGGATTCATCTTGTAACCGAGATTCTCAATCTTGGATTCGTGTGTCAAGAATCCCTCTAAAGCGGCATAGATTTGGGATAACCCCTTATGGGTTTAATGGTCGAGTTTGGATAAAGAATCTCTAGTGGACGAATTTAGACTCGATTTGCATTATATGTATTCGACCATTAGAGACGAACAAGGACACGCAGAACTTCTCAGATCAGCGTAGTAAGGCTTAATAACAATAGCTATCAGCGTGACTTCAGGCAACTTGGGCGAATATAGGCCGTCGTTGCTTCCATTCTAGCATGGGAGAAGTGTGGTGAATGATCGAACAGAGCATTGAGGTTGTGGTCTTCACGTTTTTTTATGCATGGTGCTCGATGTTCTCTCACCGATTGCAATAACTTAGGGAGTAGGAAGTTACTTCCAATGGGCGTTTTATTTACACGCGATAATTGAGGCATAAAGGGACAAGATCCTAACGTGTTAGGGGAGGGTTGAAATCCAAATATTAATGGTAGAAAGGGAGATGAGGGCTCTTTCAAATTGAAATCCAAATGTAAGGGGTGAGTATATCGAAATATACCCAGTAAGAAACCCACCATGGGATTAAGCATGCAAACAGAAATAAGTTAGAAGATACGAAAATTGAAGCTAAGTGCCTCACACATGCATGCCTGGCCCCCGGGCCGGTCACGAGCAAACAATGTCAAACTACGGTGTGGAAGCCGTGAGTAGAGATATAGCTAAATGTTGAGAAAGCATCTGACTACTGTCATGGAAGGACCACGAGTGAGGGAAACACATAAGTTCCCTAAACCTCGGGTCGGGACACGTCTCATACAGTGTCCGCAGAGACATATACAAATGTCTCGGGGTAGCCTGACCTACATCAGGGACCCGCCAAACTGCATTAGCGGAGACATACACAAATGCCTGAGAGTAGCTTGACCTATGTCAGGGACCCGCCATGTTGTGCTCGCGGAGACATATACAAATGTCTCGGGGTAGCCTGACCTCTATCAGGGACCAGCCACGTGGTGCTGCGTAACTCTGATAGCGTGTCAATGAAGACATACACGAATGTCTCGGGGTAGCCTGACCTCTGTTAGGGACCCGCCACGCTTCCACTGCGTCACTCTTATAACGTATCAGCAAGAGTATACACGAATGCCAAATAAAGTCACCCTGTCGGAGAGGACCACGAATGAGAGAACCATACAGGATTCATAAACCTCGGGTCGGGACACTTCCCATACCGTGTCTTCAAAGACATACACAATGTCTCGGGGTAGCCTGACCATCTGTCAGGGACTTACCATGAGTGAGGGAAACACACAGGATCCCTAAACCTCGAGTCAAGACAACGACACACAATTCGTGTCAGCAAGGACATACACGAATGTCAAATGTCAGGAAAAGCCACGAGTGAGGAAAACTGCAGGGTCCCTAAACCTCAGGCTAGGGGCGTCATCTACTAACCCTAGCATGCAGGGACTGACCTGCCTGCAGACAACATCCCATAATTCATGCAAGCTCACCGATACGCATCCCTCCGCGCCATCATCTGTCCCAGTGGCCTTTTCCATTAGGTGTCAGGGTTAAGTAAGTCATGACTGCTCTCATTCCCACGTACCGAGTCGGTATAGTAGGTGTCGGGGTCAAGCGAGTCATAACTGGCTCCCCTTCCCACGTACTACAACGAGAAAACAAGTAAAACCATGCACAAGGAATATGAGATTCCACGAGAAACAAAGGATATAACTAGCACTAGAGTTACACGAGATCTAGCCTAGCCTAGGCGAGTGCAATTGCCTCACTTGGTGCAACCCACAACGTGTGCTCAACCACTAAAGAACTCATTTTTCTTCATATAATGTGACACATGGATGAGATCCGACCCCTTGGTCAGATGTAAGAGTCAACCCGTAGGTTAGTGCAGCCCAACCATATGTCTCGAAGTAAAGAGGATCCATATCCTTACTCGATTCCTAAGGGCACTAGCGAGTCACATCAATATCATGATATTGATCACGTAACATGAGTCGTAATAGGGGTGAGCTAACTACTCCTCTAAATGGTAAACGTGATAACCGAGCCTAGTTATTCTAACGCTAAACATAAACAATCCAAACAAGGTATCACAATAACATATCATTACGAACAAACCCCTAGGCGACAAAACAGAGAAATCGAGCATATAATCATTGCAGCACGTATATAGTTAAACATAGATGGAATCAATCACATAAACATTCTATCACGAGTCCAGCCAATCATAGACAAAATAAACAGCAACGAAACATACACATATCCAAACATGAGATACATAACACATTAGGGCATTTCGGTTATAATCACTACATGCATTACCCTAGGCATCTTAGTCATTCGAATAGTCAAACAGATAAACAGTCCATCACTTATACAAGCAAAAGGTACGATTCAGGGAATGACGATACGATCACATGAGCACAATAAACAGAGACTTTAAAGTTTACGAGCACCCTAAGATTTCCATACTATCACGAATATAATCAGTTCAATCAAAGAGTTTCAAAACCAACACAAATACGTGACAAGTCATATAACATTCATTTCTGATAAACCCTATCATGCCACTATTCACATGCTTTTAAGCCACAAACCCAGATCATAAAGGAACTCCTTACCTTCCCGACGTTCTTGACCGAACCACCAAGAGAACCAACGAGCTAAACGATAAGTCGAAATGATGAAACCCGAGAGCACCTAAACATAGAATCAAGAGTAAAAGTAAAAAAAACGGACAAACGAAGTTGAACTAGCTAAAATTGAGCTCACCACACGATCAGGAATGGAATATTGAGCTAACGACGTGTTTGCAGGAGTGCGACGGCACGTCGTCAGAAAAAGGTGGTGGCGGCGGCGGCGCGCCGCCACGAAAAGGGACGAGTCATACGTATTTCTTTTTGTCTCGTCACCTTGAGCATGGATCTGGTCTCGGAATCTCGAACAGACCTCTTTAGCTCCACAAAACTACAAAACAAGAAATGGGTTTCAAAATCCCCTCGCCGAAAAACTCCATTAAAACCAGCAAGCCTTATCTTGTTCTGAAGCTCTTGATGCCTTGAGCACGAATCTGGTCTCAGAATTGCAAACAGAGCTCTCTAACTTCGTGAAACTGAGAAACAAGAAACAGGTTTTAAGACCCTTGAAAACTCCATTAACGGCCAGAAACGAAGCTTGGAAACTAGCTCTAAGGAAGAGAAAAGACTTACCCAGTAACAGAATTTAACGGAGAAGATGAGGGGAGACAAGGAAAGCTCACTGGAGTCAAACGCAGGGAAAGAGGGAGCTGTGGCTGTCCGTCGCTGCTGCGCACGGTGGCCGGAGAACACGTGACGGAGTTGCTCAGACAAAGGGGACGACGTCAGAAACGCTAGAGAACAGTCAGAAAAATGCTGCCTGGTGGTGATTCACGTGAGATGAAGAGGAGGAAAGAGGTGGCTGTTTTGGAATTATTTAAGAGAGAGAAAAATTATTTCTTTTATATAAAAAAATCTTCCTTTTTTTGACACATTTTTTAAAACCTATTGAAACCCTAAAAGCACTTTCTATTTAAATCCAAATGCCTAAATCAAAATGGGTGAGAAAAGTAAACATTAGTTTGTGTTTTAATTAAATTAATCCCAAACTCAACTAACTATAAAATATATTTTCATTTCTTTTAAGCCCTTTTTGCTTGTTTACTTGGTTCATTCCTCTAAAAGAATTATAATAAAATAATTAGGGATATTTCAAGTTATAAATTATCCAACAATACCTAAATATATTAAAAGGGACTAGGGTGTTACATTGGTTAAGTGTGCTTTGACATTATATTTATATATATATATATATATATTATCTTAATGCATGTAGCTTTCTAGGGAAGTTACGATCCCATTTTAGGCAAAAGTCTCTTTTATATCTTTTTGCTAGTTTAAATGACCATGACCATTTGTAGCATTATAGGGCAATTTGAATATGCATGTCATTTGAAGGGTTGGGACATCAAATTATCTAAGTTCTTAATTAGTACTTATTGTAATGCAATGTTAGTAAAGGTTAGATTGTAGCTCATTGGCCTAAAACCAAATAGTGTCATCTAGCTAAGTTCTTGGTAGGATTTCGTTTGGGCATCATGCTCGAGCTTTTGAGCTAAGTTTAGAAGTGGTCAAACAATTCAATCACCAAATTTAAACAATCCAACTCGAGGGGAACCTCAGATCGGGAATTAGGCTTTAAATAACTAGAAAAATCATGTTTAGTAACCAATGACGAAATCGATTGTATAGAATGAAATCATGAGCTCTCTGAATCGTTACCGCTCTCTCAATAAGTTTCTCTCGAATATTCAATCTTCGCATGTTTGTTTATGGACCTCCTTAGTTTTAATACATAAAAGAACTACATTGGTGACTTTTATAATTGCAAGCATGGTTTACCGTTCATTTTACTTTAGAAAATACTTAGCTACAACCCCGTCTCCTTGACTTCAACCTGACTACTATTACTACAAATTTTGGTAGTTAGTTATAAATTTATTTTTGGCACACATTCGATCAAAGTGTTGGCTAATGTTATTTGCTTGTTATTTGTATGTTGCTTCACTGTCAATTGGTATACTTAATTCAATAGGGTGATTTGTTTACGAGAAATACTTCCCTCCTTATGACTAAGGAGGGAAGTCATTCTTAGTGTATATGTGGCATCATTTAGTGTCACAAATTTTTTTTTTTAATATTATTCAAATAAAAAATTTGTGGCACCAAATGGCTCTCCTCGTTAGTCATGAGGAGAGAAGTATTTATGTTTGTTAATTTGGTTAACTCAATTAAGTCCATTGGGCCCTGCTTATTTCTTTATGGCTTGTGAAGGTGGGTTATGGGCACTTATGTCCATAATATTCTATTTTTATATTTCTCATTTTGCTTTGTTTGTGTCATCACAAAAGAGAGAGAACGTGATAGTGAAAATAGAAAAATGTATTGTTTTTTCATTTGTGCTCCTTTAAATCTATGTGTTTCGTAGTAAGGCGGCACCGGTGTGGAACAAAGGTTTTGAGTACGATTTTCTTCGAATTGTTAGGAGGACGTTATAGAGAAGTTTGTCTTTGGTTTGTTCTATTTATCTTTAAGATTGAGATTCGGACTAGGTTTTTTTTTTTATGGGAAAAGTTCAATAGTAGGCCAAAATAGAAAACTAATTGCAAATCTGTCCATATTAAGATTAATTAGCTAAAGTAATTTTTTTTTTAATTAAAGAAATTTATTTTAATTATAAAAGACAAACGTACCCCTCCCTTTATATGCATGAAAGAAACTCACGTCATCACCTTCTTCCCCAAATCTCTCTCCTCCGTGAAAGAAACGACACCTATGCCACATCATTGACTTCTTCACAAAATTTTGAAGTAGACCCACCCGTCGAATTCTTGTTGGAACTCCATTTGCGCCACCGTCGAGCTTAACCCATTGGATTTTTGCTGAATTCCATTTGCGCCGCCGTCGAGCTTTTTTTAACACGTTGGTTTTTTACCGAAACTCCATTTGCGCCGCTATCGATTAACCCGTTGGATTTTTGCTGGAACTCCATTTGTGTCGCCGCCATCTGCAACTCAAACCCTAAAATGAAGATGAAATTATTTACAAAAATACCTCAAGTTTTGTTAAAGTAATACAATATTAATGATTAATACAGTATTAATCATTAATACAATGTATTTATTATTATTATTAACGGTATTAATAATGAGGATTTAACATTAAATGTTCTCTAATAAGATGTTAATAGAGTATTTATTAATACAGTATTTATTATCAATACAACATTTATTTATAAATATAGTATTTATTAATAATTATCTATTTAAATTTTAAGGACGAAATTAAGGTTTTGTAGTATTTGTCTTCGACGGTTGCGATTTTCAGAGAGAGAAAAATGGTGAAAAAATTGTCAAATCTCCTCCGTTTTGACTCGCCATCTTTGGAAACACGTTTTCCGCGACGATTACTCATCATCTCCAACGATTATCCAGTGGTAGTGTTTAAATCGATTTGGACAGAGGCGAAAGAAATAGAGGCGGAGAATAACGTGACCAGCGATGGATGAGTGGTGAGATGGAGTCGAAGGAAAGCATCGGAGAAGAATAAATCGAAAAGAACAAAAAAAAAATCAAAAGTGGCGGGAGAAATCGAAGGAAAGTGCCCATGAGAAATTGCAAAAAAAGGAAGGGGGAGCATTGAAGTGTCGAAAGAAGAAACACAATTTGAAAATAATGTAAATACGAAAAAATAATAATATAATTAAATGAAGGGTAAAATGGTAACTTACAATTTAATTATTTAAAATTTAAAAAAAAAATGAAAAATATTCTTGCAATAAGTTAGGATTTGAATACTTTTTCAAAAGGTAGACAGCTGGTACAATTTCCCTTTTTTTTATTTGAGAATAGATTTAGACTAGGTTTGTTCTTGATGTTGAAGTTAATAAAAGATTGATTTTTCCTAGCAAAGTTAATGTAGATCTTATTGGTTGAACCACTATAAATATTGTGTCTCTCTTTTATTTAGGGGTTGTGCATTATTATTGTTTATGCAATTTACAATAATCAAGTATGGTTCAATATTCTCTATGATTTATTTAGAAATTCTTGAGCGTGTGTTATTTTATGTACTTTATATTTGAGTAAGATTAATGGAAGGTTAGGAGGTTTCCTCCTCTATTTATTTAAGTTTAACATACTATCCAAGTCTCTATAAATTAGGTAAAAGATTTATTGTATAGTATCGATGGTGTGTATAGTGCAAGGTGTTTGGCGATGTGTAAGGTGTGACATGATCAAAGTCTGATCGAGCCATATTTAATCATGATTTTCTAACGTAGTTCTTACTAGTTTTGATGTTTTTATGCTTCTATATGTCTTCTTTCCATAAAATTGAGAAAATAGGATGTCACGAAAAGTAGGGCGAAATGCAGTCGCAACACAACAAATAAGAGGTCAATCGAACACTAGAGTGAAAGGATATAATGAAAACATAAAAAAGATGCGTATCGTAGGGAATTCAGGCCCCATGATGCAAGGCTAGAGAGTTTCGATTAGGTTGATTCTTGTTGCTTTTTTGTGCATAGCCCTTTCTCTAGTTTCTCTCCAATACGTTAGACTTTGTAGCTTTGGACTTTATTTGCAGATGATTTACTAAGCTTCTAACGTCATTCAAGATTCTAAACACGGTATTTCAATGTTATTTTTGTGATTTGCTTTTTATGTATATACTAAATTTATTTTGAGATTCATGTAACTTTCTTGTTAAATAAGGGTTGGTTGTTACACATTTTATTCTTGTGTTAAGCCTTAAAGTTGGGCTAGTAGTATGTTGTTGGCAAGTGGAGGAATTCATAAAATAAAATATATATATACAAAATATGAAATTAATTCAGAATAAAATAATGTGAAAATTAATTCACAAAAAGTTGGTAAAAAACAAAAACAAAAAATTAATGAGTGGTATGTTGGTTTGGTCGGTAACGTGTTGATTTGATTGGTTGGTTGTAATTTAATTTCTTTCACAAAAATAAAAGTAATTAAATAAAAGAAATGTGGTACTCTACCTTATAATATTAATTTTATTTTTATATAATACATTAGTTGAAAATATTTTATATTAATATTCATTTTCACAAATAAATAAGCAATAGAATTTCACTTAAATTGAAATAATTCAATTAAAAATCTTTAATATTAATAATTTTAGCTATAAGTAATTTTTTAGATGGAAATTTATAGGTCACAAACAGTAATTTCATAATTCATTCCCTCAAAAAAAAAAAATCATAATTCATTATATTTTCTTTTGAAAGAAAGATTTTTTTAGTTTAATATTTTCTTGATATTGTATAATGTTTGTTATCATTATTATATTTCATAAAATAGAATATAATAAAAATGTAGATTTTAAAAATAAAAATGAAAATAATACTATAGAAAAAGCTGCATAGAAAAGAAGCTGCATAGCGCTTTCACAGACCACAACACATGGGAGTCCAACTTTATCAATCGTCTTTTCACTATGCATGTTTTGCCCTCCATTAAGGGTGTGTTTGTTTTTAGTAGAAGAGAGTGGAGTAGAAGATAATGAAGTGGTTAATAGTAGTTTGAAGTGGTTAACTACTCGTTTGGAAATTGAGGTTAATAGTAGTGGAGTAATCAACTACTTGTTTGGGGATTAGAGTTAGTAGTGGTTGAGTGATAAATTTGATGTGAAGTTTAATCAAATTTAATATGAGATTTCATAGAGGGGTTGAAGAGTGGTTAACAGTGGTTATTTACTACAAAAAACAAACGAGGAGTTTTTGAGGAGTAATTATTAACCACTCCTCATGTCCAAAAAACAAACACACCCTAAAAGATTGAACTTTTCTATCCTTTCAAAAAAAAAATTTAACTTTTCTCTTTCTTTTACATTAGGGTTACTAACATTAGGAAAAAAAATTTCTCAAAAAAAAAAAACTTTTAGAAAATAATTATAAATATAATAATTTTTTAAAAAAAATTAACAATCATAATTATGGATATTAATAGTAATATTGTATTAATAATACATAATACTCTAATATTAAAATGTATTAATGAGTATAAATATAAATATTTTAAAATTTACCTAATTTACGTTCAACTTTATCAATTATGCTTTTGAATATCGAAAAATCCTTGATCTATCCATTCATTTAGATACTCCAATTAGGGGTGATTTAGGGTTTGGTTTTTGTTGATTTTAAACCAAACCGACAACCGATCCGATATCTTTGATTTTCAAAAAATGGATTCGATCCAATGTCTAATAAATATAGAACCATTGGTTCGATTTTCAATTGGCTCA
Organism: Sechiopsis laciniata; assembly: GCA_037833695.1. NCBI lineage: Eukaryota > Viridiplantae > Streptophyta > Magnoliopsida > Cucurbitales > Cucurbitaceae > Sechiopsis > Sechiopsis laciniata. Next base: position 11,014 of record JBBMKA010095686.1, read on the forward strand.
GTTCGGTTTTGGATCCGATTCATTTTTCCAATTTGTTTTTAATATATCAAAAACAACATTTTCCATTAAAAATATATATATATTTTTTCATAAATAACAAATTTTTTGAAGGTCGGAAGTATTTTTTAAGGATGTTTTTACTTGAAATAGGAGTAAAAACCGATCCGAGATTTCTAGGCTCGAACCTAGTCGTGGAGTTGAAATAGATTAATATCAAACAAGATAACCAATCGTGTCACGCAAATCTTAAACTCAATTATTGTTATTAAATTATTTTAAAAAAAATATATCGTTATTAAAAGAAATGATGTTTTTCAATAGACGTCGAAAATATTTTTTCCTTCTTTTATTTGCATCATTCCTTGCATATATTTTTTTAATTTGTAATAAAAAAAAATACTTCCGACCAATTTTTTTTTTTTTTTTTAAATAAAAAAATTTGAATAAACAAAAAATTTTGAATTTTTTAGTTATAACATCACCCCATTTTACAGATTCACTTATTTTAAATGGGTTGGTTGGATGAGATGGTAGATGAGTGTTTTAAAGAGTGGTTGTTAATAACTCGTTTGCACGTAATTTTTATAGAATGATTTGTAGAGTAATTAATAATTTCTTTGAATGTGGTTTTTAATTTGATGACTTATAGGAATGGTTTGTTACTTTTTGAATGATGTGAAATTTATGATTTTTTTTATATTTATAATAATTTCACTTTATTTATTATTTCAAATTCTGAATTATTTTGTTTATGCTTTCGAATTTTTTTAAATTTTTTTTTATTTATATTTTAAAATTTTCAATTTTTTGTGAGAATACCTTTTATTTTCTTTGATAATACTATCTTATTGTCCTAAATAAAATATAAAACCATCTTATTTATTTTTTTGTTGATAATATCATCTCATATATTTTTCTTCCATAAAATCATCTCATTTATTTTTTAATGATTTTTTAATGATAATTTTGAATTTTTTAACTAAAAACTAATATTAATAAATAGATGAAAAAAAAATAAATCAAAACAAAATAATTTATGAAACTATTGTTAATTTAAAATTATGGAATAAATTATAGAAATGTGATATTATTAATGACAATACTCTCTAATTAATTACTTGAAAATTAATAATATTAAGTAGTTTAAAAACGAATTTATTTTTTAAACAAAACAAATTTCAATTAACTAGTTTAAAATTAAAGTTATGAGGTAGTAGAAAAAAATAAATACAATTATAAAACATATTTGAAACATTTTCTAAAATTTAAAATTAGGTGAATGAGTTTAAAATATATTAATAATAAAATAGAATAAAAAATATATCATAAAAAATGTCGAAAAATAAATGAAGAACATGAAATTTGGAAAGAAAACAATATAATGAAATATTGGATAAAGAATTTATAAAAGAATACGAGAAAAAATATCAATGGATTAATTTAAAATATTAATGCACAATCACTCAATCAATTATGTTGACACTGAAATGATAAAATATATTATGAAAATGTGATATTATATAAATAATAAATTGTAATAACCCACGATTTAAGTTAAAATAAGAGTTGTGGCAGTTTTGGGGTTATTGGAAAGGTTAGGGGCATTTTAGACCTTGTGCATCAA
>JBBMKA010095697.1:0-12636 GCA_037833695.1 Sechiopsis laciniata
TTACGTGTCTAGGGTTTAGACTTAAACTAAAGAGACTCTAGCACTATGCCACGAGGTAATAGCCTTTGACGCCCCCATAAGTTATTAGAATTTTATTGAATTTTTAAAACCTACACTTAATTACTCATATAATTTGAATTATGGGGTTACTATTTTATACATATATACGTACAATCTTTTCTACCTTTAATGTAACTAGAAAATATTAGAAGATGGCAATTCTAAAATATGAATTATTACACATTTCGCATGGAGGTTGAAAATTGATTTAAACATTAGTAATTTATTTCCCTTAAAACTATCATTCCTAACAAAGTTAGAGCTTTTAATCATTGGTTTGAATAATTTAAATGGGCCATTGTTATTATCATCATTTTTGTTCTCACACGAGAATTGCTTGCTATCACAAGAACTAGGTTTCAAACTTTTGATTTTCATAAATGATGATTAATGTTTTAACTAGTTAATTAGATTATGTTCATATCTATATAAAAAATAATATTAAAGTAAAGTTAGATGTTTATATTTTGTCTTGTTTTTATATATATGCAGGTATTAGCAGCACCAGAATATTGTCATACAAACTTCACAAAATATTTTACTGATCAATTTTGGTCGGACCCGAACCTAACAAAGACATTCGATGGGCGGAAACCATGCTACTTCAACACAGGTGTAATGGTAATCAACGTTGAAAAATGGAGAAATGGCAAGCTCACGCAAAAGATGGAGACATGGATGGCAGTGCAGAAGCAACGACGAATATACCACCTTGGCTCTTTGCCACCATTCCTCCTTGTCCTTGCGGGCAACTTACGCGCCGTCGATCATCGATGGAACCAACACGGCCTCGGAGGCGATAACCTAGAAGGAAAATGTAGGAGCCTCCACCCTGGTCCCATTAGCCTCCTCCATTGGAGTGGCAAAGGGAAGCCTTGGCTAAGACTAGATTCTAGGAAGCCTTGCATTGTTGATCATCTTTGGGCACCTTATGATCTCTACCGTCCATCCACTCATTCATTGGAAGAGTAAAATAAAAGAGAAGAGAAACCAAAAAAAAAAAAAAAACCCCTTAAATATTTTTTTATTATATAATACGAGTTGTTGCTACAAAATTTGGGTTAAACCTTGATTGAGAGCAAAGTACATGTATTCATATAATGATCAAAGTTGGATTTGTGGGAAGTTGGCAAAGTGGTTTCATTCTTCTTTTTTTTTTTTTTCGGGTTTGGTGCTTTGAAAATCCTTTTTTTAGAATCAAGATTTTTCAACAAATTGTTTGGAAAGAGAAAGGGAATATTGAGAAGGAAGAAGGAAGAAGGAGATTTGCATGGTGAATAGATATAGTGAGATAATTGAAATTCTCTCCTTTTGCTAACTTTTTATTTCATTATTCACACCTTTTCTCTTTTCATTATATATTACGTTAACCCCATTTGTTGTAAATATATTTTACATATTTAGTTGCATATATAATTCATTGTTACTCAATCCTCATATATGTGCTATCATTTCTCCAAATTTATATAGGTGAAATATAATTTCTAATTACTTAGCTATTTGGTCTTTACCATTTAGAGAAAGTTAGACTTTGTCACTGTAGTCTAAAAATTATAATTGATTTTTATAATTTGTTATATGTTGCCCCACACAAATAGTATAAAAAGATGGGGAAAAAATCATATCATTCTCTCCAAGGATTTAAAAGGAAAAAAAAATAGTATATTTGAGAGTAAGAAAATTCAAACCTAATAACCTTTGATTCATACTTCCTGTCGATTTAAATATGTTCTTTCTAACTTCTCTTCCATAACTCCAATGAACAAATGCAAGTTAGCTTTTACTGAGACATTGTTATCATTTTAATAATTACAAAAATGTTTTGAAGCAAGTTTTAAAGTAGGAAAATATATATATAATTCGTAGGTAGAAAAATCAAAACTCTAACTATATGGTTCTTAGTACAAGATGTCGGTTGAGTTGTGCTCATTTTACCCATAAAAATATAATTAAAATAGAGTTGAAACAGGCTCTAAAATTTAATTAAATTTAATAATGACTTTATTTAATAACATATGAATACATTTCCACTTTAGAGTTTTTCTTTGCTGAGTTAAATATATTTTTTATATTCCTAACAAATAAAGCCACATTTCGAATACAAAAGAGGGTTTTCAAAATTATATTTCTACTTTTAGAATTTAACTCAAAAGTGAAGCACGATAAAACAAACACAATTTTCAAAATTAAAAAATGAAAATTTTAACATAATTAAATCTAAAATAGAGGTAAAAACTTAAAAACCAAACCATATAATATAAGTTTTTTTTTTTTTTTTTTTAAATACAAGTTGAAGGAGAACCAAAAATTATAATATATATATATATATAAATACTTTCAAATAAATAAAAATAAAATATCGATTCACGAAATCGAACGAGTGACCAACATGTTAACTGCATTTCTATTCAACAATGAAATTATTTGATCATCAACGCTTTCGACAGATCGGTATATATATAAAAGCTCTAAATTGGAAATTTTCCAAAAGAATTAACTGAACTTCAAAATTGGATTGACGATTGAGATTTCGAAGCTTACCGCTATGGCGTCGCCTTCCGTTCATCCAGATAGAGAATTCTCACCATCTTCATGAATATTCTTTTTCAATCTTCAATTTCACCGAAATCTTCAAATCCCCAAATTCGATCAATCTCTCTTTCAAATCCCTCAAATGAATTTCTTCAGATCGGTGTTTTCCGACGATCCAGATCCATCGACGACGTCCGAATCCGAGCCCCGATCGTCTGAAAAATCCTCGCCGAACGAAGGAGAACAATTATCGGAACCGATTTCCCCAACCTCGGTCGCCGATTCCTCCCCGTCTGCAGGCGCGTGGAGTTTCGGTGGTCTGATCAAGACCTTGAGCGTCAAATCGGAATCGGTTATCGAGACCTACCGACGCGATCTCCAGGAATTCAGTTCCGGTTTGAAGAAGGAAATTGAGGTCGCGCAGGGATCGCTAGAGACGGTAGGGCAGGCTTTCGATGAACTCGGCAGCTCCGTGCTGAAAGGTACGGCTCAGATTATTGCTCAAGGTAAGGATGTGATTCTCTCTGTAGATCAGGAATCTGATTCTGATAATAGTAGTAGTAATCAAAATTTGAGTAATCACAGAACTTCGAGTTCCAAGCCCTATAGTAGATTTGATGTTCAGGTTCGATCGATTCAAGGCGATTCCAGTACTTATTGTGATGAACCTGAGGATTTAAGTGATTATGAGAAGTGGAAATTGGAATTTGGGATGAGTGATAAGAGTGAGGAAATTGAAAATTTGCTTGAAGAAAATGGAGCAATGGATGATATATATACACAAATTGTTCCTAGTGTTGTTGATAATGAAACTTTCTGGTTTAGGTATTTTTATAAAGTGTATAAGCTTAAGCAAGCTGAGGATGTGAGGGTAAATCTTGTGAAGAGAGCTATTGCTAGTGAAGAAGAGGAGGATTTGAGTTGGGATGTTGATGACGATGATGATGGAAACACCATCAGGTCGAAAGGGGATGCGGTGAAGAAGGAAGTGAATGTCGGTGAGATGGTAGAAGAGGAGAATGCCGCCAATGCGACATTCAAGGAGGATGCGGGTGGGAAAGAATTGAATGCAGAAAGTTCTGTTGGTGATGATAAGGAGGAGAATTTGAACAAGAGTGGTGGAAATGTTGTGCAATTAGATGGAGAGAAAGGGTCTGATAAAAAAGTTCATTTGGAAGGTGGATCGGGGCCAAATAGTGAAGATCAAGGATTGAAATCGGACGAGAAGGTGGCGGTGGAGGCCAAGTCTGATCATGGTGAATCTTCAAAAGACAGTGATTTTTCAATTGTTTCGACGCAGCCTTCAATGCCCGAGGATGAAGATCTTGGGTGGGATGAGATTGAGGATCTGAGCACCATTGACGAAAAGAAAGCAGTAACTCAGGGTGGGATAGTAAATCGAGAGGAAATGCGAAAACGGCTGAGTTCTGCTGAAGATGATGAAGATTTGGACTGGGGTACGGATACCGAATGACGAGACTGCGAAAACTTGATAGTCAGATCAAATCTGTGGAAGGTTATTAATTGATTTCCTGTGTTCTCTTTCATTTTTTTTACCTAGCATTATTCCTTATCAGTTATCTGTTAAATGCAATTTGCCTTGATTGTACATCTTTAAACTGTTCTTGAAGGAATCATGTTCAAATTTGTACTTGATTTCTGAATCATAAAAGCTGAATTCCTTTCCTTTCCTTCAACTTCTGATATCTCCAGTCTACCCCATTGTTACTTTTTTTTTTTGAAAGCTACCCCATTCTTACTTGCTGTCCATATGATAGTACTTTCTTTTCATGAAACTCAAGATTTGTACCCTTTTATTATTCTTTCTTCTACTTCAATATCACATTTTATATATATATATATATATATATTTGTGAGTGTTCTATCCCGATTCCGCTTACAATTATTCTCACGAGACAACCGCTCGACCCAATTATTAAGAAAATTGGCATAGGCCAGAATAATAATCTCTTGGTTCTCCCAAGAATGGCCACATCTAATATATTGAGAGGCCTTGTTTTACTAGATTTTGAGGTAACTTTTCAGAATTTGGGTAAAAATGGGTAAAAATATGTGAGGGAGTAACAAAGCTATAATCTTTAAAAGGAGAAGGAGAAATAGTGTGAGCCCACGACGTACTAGGGAAAGTAATAGAATCAATCATACTCTTCTTTGGCTGCGGATGGTATGTAATACAATATCGTATAAATAAGCGCCATAAGATCTTGTGTGCTTTATTTTTCTTTAAATTCTTTGTTTGAGTTTCTTTAATGTTTAGGCATCTAAATTTACATAACATCATGTGTATATATATGCTAAAAAATTCCAGAGGCTGATTCAGTTTCAAGTCACTTCCATGGATGTATGAAAAAGAAGGTAAATTTTCATTTTTGGAGTTGCAATTTTGCAACAAATGCTATGGTTTTTGTACAATTAAGGTTACAAATTAGTTGCTTAGTAATCATGCTCTGATGCAAATTGCTTCCTCCAAACTATTTTCTTTAGGGGAAAACAGGAACAATAAAACCCATGTAAGGCCAGCAGAAAATAGTGATTTAAATACAATTTGTAAATACAAAATTCGAACCTAACTCCTCTAGTTCACTCTTCAAACTTGAACCTCAACTTCATCTAAGAAAAAAAAACCCTAAGAACATGGCATCCAAATAAATAAGTGGTTTGTTGTGTTGGGGGAGGGGTGGAATGTAATGTGGAAAAACTCACTCAGATCGTAATAAGTCAATACTACGTAGTCAAGTTGTGTTGCTTCGACTTCACAACTGCCACAACCTGATTTGAAACTCAAACACTTATGCCTGGCTCGTGAGATGCATCCGGTATACGAGTTTCAACAGGGGGAGGTAGTGCAAGGAATCGCCCTTTTCGAGCACGGGGAGGAAGATGTTTTGCTGGTTTTCTTGTATTAACAGCCCATGGTAAGAACACTCCAGTTCCATCACGTTGAGATCTTCCAGGGCTCATCATGACAGGGCGCACAGGAGCTAACATGACTACCGGTGCACGAAGAATCCCCCATTTCGGCACTACCTCCATTGCTTCATAGCCGTAGGGGACTACATTAGGAAATGCGCATGCACCTGCAACTCCCGGTTGCCAGAGAGTCATTGCGTTTGCCATTTGAGGGGTCGTTGGTGATTGGCATTGATCGTAGTCTGGCCGAACTCGGAAGAATGTGATGGTGACCCTTTTGTTAGGAGATGCACACATGACATGGCGAGCTACATCTGCACTGTTCCCCCTCATGACCAAAAGAGACCTACCAAAATTACATGTTTGTGATCATTTTAAATAGAAATCAAACTTTTATTGATTAAAGAATGAAAGAACACAAACAAGACGGCATACAAAAGAAAAGGCCTACAAAAAGGAGGCACCCTACAATCACGACCACCAATTTATAAAATAAATTGAAAACATATGCCCAAAAGTAACAAATGCTTGTGATCATTATTATATGAACACAATCCAAAAAGGCTGCAAGCCAACAAACACTGAAAACATGTATTGATGGTTTAGAATCATGATTGAATACAAGAAACCATAACAAAATCTAGATTTGAATGATAAGCCTGCTGCATAAAGTCGCAAGGAAATGAGAACACTTTCAAAAACGAATCGAGAAAAGGATCGAAGAATTAAGGACATGACGTACCCTTCCTTCAAGGACAGCATGAGTGGCCCCTTATAGTTGCCTTCATTATCACTCACAATAGAACGCCCAAAAGCCATGGTTGATTCAGAAAGGAACAGAGTGGAAATTGGCTGTTCCAAATGTGGAGGCTTCTGGAATGGCTGTGAGTATTCACCCTACAGAGTTACAAGACATATTTCCCTTCAGTTTAATTGCTTGCCATTTACAGACATCTTCAAATAAATCCAATTTTGGGTTTTAGACCAAAATGGTTAGTTGAATATAAGCTTCAAGGTTGTTTGGAAATAGAAATACCTCTTCAAAGAAATTGACTAGACATCCATTTGGTCTTTTGTACTCTGGAATTAGCTGCCACTGAATAAGATGATCTATGACCGACACAAGAAGAGCTGGAATTGGCTCGATGTTGCCTGTAAGTATGAAAAATATTATTGAAGTCTTGTTTTTTTTTCCTTTTCAAAATATTACTAGATGGTGAGTATTCATAATGGATGTTAATTAGGTTTAGGTTGGCAATGTTATGATTATTTATTACAAAAGTAATCACACATAGGTTTTAACGACCTCAAAAATGGGATGAATTGAGAAATGTCATACTTGTTTGGTTGTTATTGGCCGACTCTTCTCTTATCTGTCCAAAAATGGGCACTCCAAGCTGGATCATCTCTCGCCGGTTGCCTTTCACTTGCTGGTTGAATAAAACAAATGACTCTCCTGCACACGTTGAGTAGATTCATTCAGATTCATAACCAATACAAATATCTTATAATTTTGAGAAAAAAAATAATAATAATAATAATAATAATAGCAGTTTGATTGATAGACCAATTTGAGAAACTATGGGCTGAATTGGGCTTAGCTCCGTGATAATTAATATGTTTCCGGGATCAAGAAATTGTATGTTTCAACATTTCAAATCTTAAATATTGTTGTTGTACTCTTTTTTAAATAAAATATTGAGAATGACATTCAGAATAAACAGACTTTATATTGCCACTAAAATAACAGAACCAGTGAAAAATTACCAATCGATATTTCCACCCTTTTTTAATAAATGGAAGGACCTGACATTCATAATAAAGGGTACGGCTTGACATTCATAAAAACTTATTTTTAAAACAAAACAATAAATATTTATATATAAATATCAATCATTGTAGGTTTTTGTTTCAATAATATTTTATTAGAACGTCATTGACATCATATTACATTAGGGCCTTCATCAAATTGGGACTTAAATATATCTGGTTGATATTAAAAAATAAACAAATGGAAATGGCTACATAGATATGGGAAAGGGTACTTGTCCCTATTAGAATAATAAACTAAAAGGATGTTCAACTTTTAAAATCAATAATTTAGAAATTATAGACTCAAATCTCAAACTCTAAAAAGATGTGGAATTAAAAAAACTAATAAATTAAAAAGATGTTCAACTTTTAAAATCAATTAACCAAACAATATTTTCATTTCAAAAAACAGGGCACACACCACAAAGTGTAAGATAAGAATCCATCAAAGCAAAATCAATAAAAAAAGAGAATCAAATAATGACAATATGAAAGGGACTAACCAGAGAGCTCCCCATTCTTTGCAGCAGAGCGAAGATCATCAACAAAATCATTCAACCTGGCCAATTCAGATTGGGTAAAAATGTCTTCATAACACTTCAATCCTTTCACAACATTCACCTGCCAAGTGTCACCAAATGAATCATAACAGTCAGTCAAAACAAAAACCAAACCAAACTTCCATAAAAAAATTAACCCCCTGCCATTTTTACAGAGAAATTGAATTGGGGATAACCATTAAATTAAATGTCAATGAATAAGTAAGAACTCGCCTTGTGCCCTTTTACTGGTTCCTTGGCGGAAAACCCTTTTGTCAACTTCATTTGCCCTGGACGTGCTTCACAATCTCCATGATTGCTACATATCTCATCTTCTGCTGAAGTGGCTGGCACTTCTTGAGATCCTGTCCAAATTTTTTTAATTTTCCCAAAAGAAAACAGAAGCATTTACATCTCAACCTCAATAAATTACTCAACAAATCACTAAACAAATGCATTTAATGAGATGGGCAATTTTAAATTATGCTCAGAAATGGAGCCAGATGGTTTTTAATTTTTATACAACTCTTCTGGTCAACTCATTGTCCGTGACAAATTTTATGCTATAAGCGGCCATCGTCATATATAGACATAAGACTTATTTTACATGTTATATAAAAATCAGAGCCACAGTAATTTAATGGCTAAATAATAAAAAATAAAAATAATCCTACATGAGGTTATTTCTTTCTCAAAATTAATTGAGTATGACGCAATAACCTATACGCTTATAAAAGTTGAGTCTGCATCACAACTTTATATTTATATATTTATATATATAAAAACAAATGGTAAGTTTGCATGACTCTCAACAAATGTTATGGAACATACCATCTTAGATGTCAAAAAAATTTATAATAAACTATTTCTTAGGTTAGATGGCCACCATAAATCGAACATATCACATCTTAATTTTCTAAAACACTAAAGGGGTGTTTGGGCCATCAAGAATATAGGAGAAAATGGGAATGAGGATGATTTCTCATATTTAGGCCACAGGGAATCATTCCCCTCCATAATCACATTTTTTAAAAATCACTTTTTTCATTCTCTTCCTGACTACTAATATTTGTGTTTAGGGTGAATGATAATGAAGAGGAGAATAGGAAGGAGAATAATTATGAGGAGAATAGAAAGAAGAATGATTATGAGGATAATAATTATTTGTGTTTAGGGTGAAGGTAATGATTATAAAGAAAATAATTATTTGTATTTGAGATAAAAGTAATGATTATGGAAAAAATAAAATAATGAATATGATGTGAATGAAAAATAGTGATGTGATGTATGAAAAATTGTTAGAGAGATAATAAAAAGTAGTTAGAGAAAAAATGAAAAAAATGATTATAGAGAGAATAATTTCCGGTGGCCCGAACACTAAAAATCATTCTCATTTTCATTTTCTGCCCTATTCTTGGTGGCTCAAATATTTTCTAAGGGACCGGTAGACCACTCTATCATAATTCATATTTCTATTTATGGCGTGTGATCTTCAACACTTTTGCCTCCAATCTTTTCAAAACTTTATTCAAGTGAGTGTCCTCTCTAATCACAGCCATATCCTTCTTGGTCACCACCATCATGAAGATATTTTTGTAACTTACCCCAAAATAGTTTAATGTGAATAGTATATGCAAGAGCCACGCTCTATGATAAAATTAGTAATAAATTTTTGTCGTCAAAGGAATTATAAAAACAAACGAAATTTGTCAAAAAAAGTGCCCTCCCAACCTATCCCAAAAAATGATACTATATTGAAAGGGGTTTTGTGATTTAAGGGTAGAACGGACGGCTGAGATTGAGAGATGGGTTATTGATGTGGATTAAACTAAGGTTCCATCACGAGGCCAGGCAAGGCATTGCATACCTGACAGTATTCGTCATTCCAGAACCAACCGTAGAATCTTGTAACAGCTTAACTTTTTTCTTTGGCCTCGAAATTTTCAAACCCCCGCTTAAGCCTCGGGAAGATATTCGTTCATTCAATTTCGGCTTGGAATTGAAAGATTGTTTGTTAGTTTGGAAGGAATTTTTCGGGTTTTTGGCGTAAAAGCCAAGCTAAGGATTAAAAACCGTAATTATTTTTGGCGAAAAAGGCGTTCTGTAAAGACTAATCACGGATCTGAGCCTGAAAATTTTGGTTCCCGTTTGAATCCTGTGAATGTGGAAAGGAATTTGTAGCTTTTGTTGTTGTTGTTGTTTTCTAAACATTTTTTCGATTCAGATTTTGATTTCACTGTTCATCAACAGGAACAGAAATTTCGTGGAAGGATAGAAAATTTCAGAGATCAATAATAGAAATGAACAGATAGTATTAGATCATAAACTGTTGTGATAGTGTTCAAACTCCGAGATAAACAGAAATAAAAAATTGAGAACGGAATTAAGGATTAAGAATTTCGATTGATTGATGAAATTTTATTTACCTGAATCAGTTATTTCGCTTTCGATTGAATCCTCTTCTTCGATTGGAGCCAGAGCCTGAGTTTTTCCGCCATCAGTTTCGTTAATCTCAATCGAAATCTGTTCGATCTTCTCCTCTTCATTATTTGCTTTCTCTTCGACAAATTCTTTCTCATCCGAACAAATCCTTCCTTCATTTTCCTCCTCTTCATTCATCTCGATCTTCACCTCGCTATTCTTCTCCTCCATGTCCACATCGCCCTCGGCTACCTCCACCGCCACTGCCGCCGTCTCCTCGTCTTGTTTCACCTCCTCCTCCTGGTTCTTCATCGTCTTCTTCTCCGCCGCAACTTTCTTAAGCTCCAACGCTACGTCAGCGATCGGATGATACTTCTGCATTTGCAGGACCGGGATCCAATTCAAACGCCGTCTATGAATCGCAACAAACACTGCTTCGTACTCTGATCCTCCGCCTTCACTCACATACGCCAGATGCCCACACAGCGCATCGATAATCGCGTTCGCCGCCGCGAACTCCCCTCTGTACCACGCCAATACCGCTTCCTTCGCCATTGGATCCGCCACCGCCACCGCCGGCACCACCACCGGTCGCGCTCGATCAGTCGCCCCCGCCGCCATCGGCATCCACCAATTTCAATATCAAATCAAACAAACAAAAAAAAAATATCACAGTTTCAAAAATCTCCCTCGGTTTCTCCCCTTCTCCGATTCCGAATTCACCTAAATTTCGGAGCCGAATCGTTACACTCCTTAATTCTCCACAGCCTCAAACCAATTCAACATATATATACACAAAATGGAAAGAAAAAAAAAAGTGTATATAAATATATAAATATGAAATTTTATGTGTCGAAGTGTAAAAGGAGAAAGCGTTTGGTTCTTCTCTGTAATTGGCAGAGAAATGTGGGAAGGGCGTTGAAGCGCTTTTTTTTTTTATATATGGGAAATTCTATGACGTGGCAACTTTTCATGGGTGGTGACGTGTTTTTTCATAAATAAAAATATAACAAAAAAAAAACTGTGAATAACAACAATCTTTAGAAGAACAATGTAGCAAAAAATTGTGAAGGTAAGAAAGCTTATGGGATAGAATAATATTCTTATCAATGTTACAAAGAGTCTTCAAGAATTTTATACTATTATAATCATGATTGGATTCTCTCCAAAAATTTTTTTTTTTTTTATTTCTTTCGAGGGAGAGCTAAATATTCATTTTTTGGAAGAATCTAATTATGATCATGTGTTGAACTAGATTTTCATCAAAATTATGAGGATACCTACGGTTTCGAAAAATTGTTTGATTCATTGTAATTTAAAAAATATAAATATTGAGAGAGTCATTTCAAGAATTTTATATTATTATATATAAATATTTGATGTTATAATTAATTATATAGAAATTTGTAATGATATGATAGACATCGCATCAACTTTTAGTTCATTTATTTGAATTAGGAATAAATTAATAAGTACATTTTCACATTAGACTTTTAATAGGTTTAATTAAGTAAATGAGTCTGTAAAGTTTTAAGTTTGAATTGGGAGCACGAAATTTATATAAATTAATATCAATGGAAAGATGAGCAAAGAGATCAATAAATTTATAATAATGAGCTAGGCAAATACAAATATTTATATGTTTGACTTGGAATCTAAAATTACATGCATAAATCAAACCTCAATTATATAATTGAGTAATATTTTAACATTTTTTTGTACCTCATTAATTCTTAAAATCCTTTTCACTTGAATCTTAAGAAAATATCAATCATATTCTTAATTATTTTTGTCTTCTCCTTTTATTTTCTCTCATCTTTATTTTATTTTTATTTTTTTTACTTCTGTCTATCATAAGATTAGCATGTGCCCATGTACCTTGCCAACTTTAAACTTTATGATTTTCCAATTTTAGTCCATATTGTATTATTTACCACATACTAATTTAGTACATCATAATATTATTTAACAAATTAAATGGCAAAAAGGTTATTGTTATTTTAGAGGTGTAAGTCTAAGTTTTTTTTTTGGTTAAGTAATCTTTTAGAACATTAATTATATATTATGTTTAAAAGTTGGAAAACTGAACTTTGAACCTCATAGAAAAGTATAAATAATTTTAATGATTGAGTTAACCCCATGTTTAATAATTAAGAGTTTGATTGGTGTTAGAATCTCATAATATATAGAGATGCAGTAAAGGTTGAGACAAAATAAATTTATTTTTTGTATTTATTCTTAGATGTATTATTCAATAATTTAGATAAACTAGACTGAATATATATATATATATATATTTTTTTTTTTTTTTTTTTTTTTTTTTTTTTTTTTTTTTTCTCTT
>JBBMKA010095708.1:0-12630 GCA_037833695.1 Sechiopsis laciniata
GATGACCTTTACTTACTTTAAAACTTGCTACAACAAAGACTGTGTATACTTGCACATTCTTCGGGATTTCAACACACGCACCTCTCGCCTGGAGCGAAGTAGAAGCTTCGCTTTAGCGAAGCTTTGGACAAGCCACGTCATCATTCTTCCTTTTAATATTTTATTTAAATTGTGTGTTTGGGATTTAGCGAACAAAGGGTCACTTTTATATTCAGGAACCTCCCGTCTCACGGCCGTCATTTCTTCCGCTGCTACTGCCGTCTCTAGTGCGGTAAGATTTCTCTTCCACTCCACTTTTCCTATTTTCTGGACCAATTTGTTCTTCATTTCTTCAACTTTTCAACGTTTCTTGTACAACCTTTCCAACCCACCCATAGAACCGAACTCGTCCGTAGGCTCTTCACTGACAGGCGCGTACGTTATCGCTGACTATAGTTTTTACATTCAATTGCTGGGCACCTTGGCCCCGGCAATGTTCCACCATAACCAACCCCGCGACGAACTCTGCAGCCCCTACCATCCGTGCTCCTGCCCTTTTCATTGCTGCCCCTGCTGATGCCACCAACTATGACTCAGATGATGACGCAATTTCAGATTATCGTCGTGAGCAGACCTTTTTTGTCGGAGTTGTCAATCCGATTGGCTAGAATTTCTCAATTGTGATTGTTGAAGAGTGGCAAATCTTAACCCTAAAAATTTCTCAACGACGACAGATCTTGGCTGATGGTAATTCTCATCGGCAAATGTGAGAGATCTTAGCCAAATTTTCTCAACAAGGAATGCCAAATCGGCGGTCAATCTTGGCCAACAGTATTTCTCAACAACTGCGAATCTTGCACTACTACAAAATATACATTACGAGTAACATTTTTATATATTTGACATTTTTAGATAAAAATGTCAAGTAAAATGGTTATTTGTAAGGAAAAGCGTCAAATAACCTTAACGCGTGCTTAAAAATCACGGAGGTTTGCTTCAGTTTTCCAAATTTTTAAGGCGTGTTTATAGTTGACGTTTTAAGCATATCAAGTATAACACAAATAGTATTGACTCTTGTAAATTGTCAAGTAGAAGTATTAAAAGTATTTTTAATTTTGTTTTTGTTATTTTACAAGTTATTTCTAAAAGATCTAGGAAAACGCAAAGCACGCTTCACGGCCTCCAGTGATTTTCCAATTTCTTCACACACACACCTCCTTACCGATTTCGTCCAGCACCAAAATCATCGAAGTTTTTCTAACGATTTATCGTCCAGTAAACTCCGATCACTTATTGTCGTACCTTCACTCTAGACGGGTCATGGAAACCTTTCGCTGTAACTGCAACCTAAAGTCAATTTGAAGGTTTTTTCGTTTCAGCTCTCATTTGAACCGAGTAATTGATGAAGATTGGTGTCGCTTCGGTGAATCAAATATGGGAAAGCCAAATATTTGGCTGAAGGACCAAATAAAAGCACTAAAACTAGAGAATGTGAATTGTGCTGCTAGCGGCTTGGCCTCATTCTTCAGGTCTCTTCCTTACCTTTCTTTGCTTTGATTTTCTTCTGATCTTTTGCTTTACCTTTCTCTCTTTTTACTCCTTTAGATAGCTTTCTCTCATCAATACATTGCTTCTAAAACCATTATACTTCCTTGTCTCTTTAGGGTTTTGCTCAATCTTCCTCATTTTCAACAATGGCTTGAATTTAGGTCTCTTTTGCTCTCATTTTTTTCTTCTTTTTGCTAGGGGTTTTTTATGATGACGAGAATGAGAATAATCCATGTCCTTAATATTATGAATTTTTCAATTTTTCCATTTAATTTTTTAATATGGCCCACTTTACTTTTTGGCCAAAAATTGTTCAAGGGGTTGTTTTGAATGTGGTTTCTTCTCTTGATATACAAGACCTTAATACCATTGTCTTGATGTAACCAACTCTTTATATCAACATTTTCATTCAATTTTCTTTGCCAATGATTAAGTTGTTTAATATAGCATCTTTTCTGGCATTCTTGATTGCAAGTTTCAAATGGAAGCTTTGTTTCTTGGTTAAATATTTGCAGGTTATTTTCCTCTCTGAATTTTTACTTGGTTGGATTCTTAATTATTTTTACTAATAGAACATTGTTCTTTTGTTTTGAAGAAGGCTCCACCTTTTGGAGTATAATGTACTTTTATTAGTTCATCTCTACTTGCCACTTTTGAGTTGGGGCTTTCTAGATGGGAGTAGTTTTGGTAATTTATTTTATTGTTGTATATTTATTCCAAATCCCTTCAGCATTTCATGTACTCTTGTGGTAAAAAAAAAAATTTGTAATTTATTTTAGAATGCCAAAAGAAAATTACTTCTATGAGAATTTTCATTGTAGTAACTATTACCTGCTCAAGTTTTGTGCAATTATGAGTTCTATTTTCATTTGGAAGATTTGAAGAGTATACCAATAATATTTTTTCTTTTTTAACTATCTTAATTTTATCCTCTATACTATTTCAAGTTTATGAGTTAGGAGTAGTTTATGAACTCTGCATACTCGATTTTTATTTTCTGTTAGATCTTCTTAGTTTTATGGTTAGATTATAATACTTCCTAAATCTTTTTTCTAATTGCATATCTTGTTGAACTTGGATGTTTGTGGACTATCCAACTCTGGAAATGCTATCTTTTTCAGTTCTTGAAGTTATCAAGCATCAACCAATTAAGGGATTTTCTTTTCTTTTTCTTTTGGGTATTCTCTTATCTGATTTTGTGCTTTTTATATTTTCTTGCCTGAATTAATCAATCTTTGGAAGATCAGTATTATGAAGTTTTCTCTTTGGCCAAACTAATTGTAAAATTGGAATTTTTTTTTGTTGGTTGATCTTCTTCTATTCATGAATATCTGCCATATATCCTTGTTGCATGTGTTTCCGCCTCTATTATCATTTGTTTGCTTCTCTATTCCAAGAATCGATTGGTATCCTTGTTACATTTTCTTTGAAAATTATCCTTGTAGGTGAGACATTGCTCAATGAATGCAAGGTTTGGCTAACTGGGGCTATCTTCATCTATTTTTACAATGTTGCGAGTACAATGCATAATATTCGAAAAACCAATGCTAAGTCCAATTCTTTCACTATTAAGTTGCAATAGTTGAGTTTCATGCTAATTATACTTCTTTCAAGTGTTTCTATATTATTTTTCTTTTGCCTCAAATCCTGAATTTCATGGTCTAATGCCTATATATCGTCTTTTCTTATTAGGTGGTTGTTCAACAATGATATATTAGGTATTTTGTAACATTATTAAGGGACTTTTTAAGTCAACTATCACTTTTTTTTTCTTTCTTATATAGTGGTATTCATTTTTATTTTTTTAGGAATGGCCAAGAAGGTGAAACAGGAAGTAGCCAAGAAAATATAAATTCTCGGCAAGAAAAGAGGCCATGGAACTTTATCAAGGTAGTTTACAATGATCAACTCAGTGAAAGCTCTAATTTTTGTTAAGCCTTTAGTAAATGATAAAGTGATGGACCCAACATCTCATGTAAAAGTAAAGTGCATTGCAGTATGAACTTGCAGGCAATGGTAATTTTGATAACTACCTTCAATTTCTGACCAGCATGAAATTTAAACTATGTTATGCTATCTGCAAACTTGGTATTAATCTTTTTACTTGAATAAATTTTGATATATTTACTACATCAGCAAATAATTTGAATTTGTGGTTTCTAGACTTACACATCTTGTTGGAAACTTATAAAGGGCATCATTACCTATTTTATGTCTTTGATGGAACTCAATGATGGCAATTCCATTATTGCTTTTCTTTTTTGGGTGCAGGAAGATGCAAAAAAATCGACAGATTTTTATCTGGGTTTCCCAATTGATCACGACAAAAAGTGTAACTTGACATTTTGGTTGTACTCTAATGAGCTTTAATTTGCTTGTGCTTTATACATATGGTTTATATCTTTCATGTAAGGTTACTAGGTTGAATTTGGATGAAGAATATTTTTTTCTTCTCTTTTATAAGAACTCAAGTCTTTGTTTATTTTATAAGAACATAATCAAAGATAGCATCTCTGTAACATATGTTACATATATTTAAATTAATAGTATACAAATTTTTTTTTTTTTTAATGATAAGGAAGGTCAAATTTGTCTTACTTTTTATAGGCACGAGGAGCTCATAGACACAAACAGAATTAGATGAAGTGAGAGTAAAATGAGCAGACTTTCGTGGACACTATATATGATGGCTTCGTAGTTGATAAAGAAACTTTATGGATCACTTATCCTTTTTTGTGTAATTGCATAGGAGTTTTAGTTTTGGAAAGTCATATATGATTTTTGAACTATCCATTTTTGTGTTGATGGCTTTTTAAAATAGGTTTTTTTTTTGTACATGGAACAAGATTACTAGGTTCACTTTTTCATAGGATCTTTTTTTTTTTTACATGAAACAATATTACTAGGTTCACTTTATCCATAACTTATTTTTTGTACATTGAACAATATTGGTTGTTGAAATATATAAGTTCTTACTCGAAATTTGATAAATATTAGAATGTTTGAAGTGTACTTTCAAGTTGGCAAATATAATTAGAAAATGAATATTTTAAATTATATTTGACGTTCATAACGTGTCAACAAACTCCTATACTTGACGCTTTAAACATGTCAACAATCGCACTATAGTTGACGTTTGCACTGAGTCAATTATGTAACTATTTTTTACGCTTCACAAACGTTAAACAACTTATGTATTTGACAGCTATAGAATGTCAACTATATATATAGTTGACGTTTATGTGACCGTCAAGTAAAGATACATTACTTGACACTAGTATAGTTGACTTTTCTAGAACCGTCAAGTAACGTTCTATTTGACATTCATTAGGCGTCAAGTATTGTCTTTTTTGTAGTAGTGTTGGCATACAATATTTCTAATGCGGCAGATCTTGGCTAGAATTATAATTGCACAATATTCTTCTTTGTCAAGATTCACTTTATTTATATATATATATATATATATATATTAATTGGACGTGTTTACGTAACAAATTTCGATTTTATTTTAAAAATAGTTTTCAAATTATACTTTTTGATATAATATTTTGAAAACGATTTCCAAAGTTAAAATTTGCACAATTTCAATGTATAAATCATCTGTAATTTCTGCCAAAAAAAATTTATTCATAATTCACCTATATATATATATATATATATATAATTGCTTTCAAAATAGTTTTCAAATTTGTTTAAAAATGATAAAGATGTCAATATGATGCATGA
Organism: Sechiopsis laciniata; assembly: GCA_037833695.1. NCBI lineage: Eukaryota > Viridiplantae > Streptophyta > Magnoliopsida > Cucurbitales > Cucurbitaceae > Sechiopsis > Sechiopsis laciniata. The sequence continues at coordinate 5,254 of JBBMKA010095708.1, forward strand.
AAGCAAACCGAACCTGGATGATTTGACAAAGTCGGTGGAAGAAGCACCCTAACAACCAAATCTAAGCTGTGACATTTCAAATGTCTAGCAACAAATACCAAGCATATAATATTTCAAGTTTTATAAGTTCTTTTTAATACGAAACATGTAAGGCGCTGTTGTTCGGGTAACACAGAATAGTATGTAAAATCCTAAAGAAGGTACCATAGGTCGACAACAGCTAGTCACACTTGAAAACTGTTCTTCGATATGTAAGGTGCTGTTGTTCGGGTAGCACACCATTACCGAAGAATTTTTAGTGGAAGAAAAATAATTTGCCGCACAATTGAGAAAGTGGATATACGACAGAAAGTTCTTTTAGGGGAAGAAAAATATTTTAACAAACAAGCCAAGAAGATAAATATCCACTTAAGAAAGTGGATGTTAGCCTTGAGATAATATTATAATATGAACGTAATATTTAATCTTATAACCGAGAGTTTTGAGAGAATTTTTTCTCGAGAAAGTGGGTGTTCAGCAGAAAGTGTTTTTAGGGAAAGAAAAATATTCTCTATTTAATTTGTATTTTTTATTTATTCTTGAGCTTAAATTTTGTCTAAACTATTGTATTTGATTAACCATGTTGATAAAAAGGTTTCAACTTTATTTTCAACGAACTTTTTTTTTTTGTTATTCTTTAGAGTTCTTGAAAGTTCAAATAATTTCTCAAATATCATTTGCAAAAATCAATGAAAAGTGGTGTTATTTTTTTTTTATATATTCAATTTCTATTTTTGATTTATTCTTGGGTTTAAATTTTGTCTGGACTACACTGTTCTGATTTTATTTGAATAATATTGGATGGTAAATATTTGAATAATAATATCGCTTCAGCTTTATTTTTCAACACAATTTTTTTTTTAATTCTTTAGTATTCTTCACAGGCCAAACAATTTTTGAAAAATTATTTGCAAAAATTAATGAAAGCGTAATCGGTGATATTTTTCTTCTCTATTCTATTTATATTTTTGGCCTGTTAATAGTAAAAAAGTTTCATCATTGTTTTTCAACACAAATTTTTTTGGATTTCATTACGCCAATATTTAATTTGAAATAATTTAATGTCAACAAGAATATCATTGAATATGAACTAATAGCAAAGAGTTTATTTGTTTGAATTTTTTTTTTTTAAAATTAATCTTGTACTTTAAAATTTGTAACTACATAGTTCTTTGGAGTGTTTTCATTTACTCGACTTTGTGGGTCATAAACCCCATCTTTTGGCTTTTATTTTTGTGTAGTTTTGTAATTTTGTAATTTTGTAATTAACATTAGTATCTTTAAACTTTTTTTTGGTTTTCAGAGATGGGAAGTAATTTTAATCTATTGTGTCCAAGTGATAGTCACGTTAAATCCTTCACATTTTCATAGATTGCGTAAAGGTTGTGGGAGTTAATTAACAGAAAAATATACAAGCCAACAAGAAATAAACAATCCAAAAATCTAATTAAAATCGAGAAAACATCGACAAACAGATTCTATCACTTTTTATAAAAAACAAGATTATATGTTTAGGGTTTAGAGACATCAATGATCGTGCATTTAGAGAGAATAATGATTAAACTGAAAAAGTTGTAAAGCAGCAGCATGTGCTAGAAAGAATCCTCCACTTCCTTAGTAGCTGGAGAAGAAACACGCAGTAGATAGAAACACAAAGCAACTAACATGAAGCCAAAGCTATACTTTAAAGAAACGAGAAGAAGTGAAATACAAATTTTAAAATCAATCTGATCGAAAAACTGTACCAAAATCAGGAAGATCAAATCAAGCAAACCTAATCTCTTTTGAAGCGTGAACGGAAGATAAATCAGAGAAAGAAGTATCAGATCCATGAGAGGCCATATGGAGGACGAAGAACACGTACGAATTAAGATGCAGCGGCTGAATCAATCCTACGAATCTCAAATTAATTAAAAAAGAACCGAAATAACTAGAGAGAGTAAAAAATAAAAAAAAAACCCAGATCAACTGTTTACTTGAAGGGTACACAAATTCAGAAGAATTAAAAAAACAAAACACATAAAAAACATATGGGAATTTCCTCATAAGCTAAAACCCAAGCCCAACATCTCCATACTTCGAGCAACAAAAAATAAAGAGAATAAAGATTTGGTACTTTATTGTGAAGCTATATGCCAAATACTTAATGTGTAACCTCCTACTGACTGAACGAAAGCTCGTCGATGCTAGCCCGAACGAACCTGCATCAACCCCAACTGCCGAAAAAAACTATGGCAAATCCCACAATGTAACCCTTGAATTTAAGAGATCGATCCCCCAAATCTCGTTACCAACTCGTCCTAGAATACCAAAATCAAGCCGCTCGAACCTAAAAAGGGTGAGTTGAGCAACCCAGATTTTGTTTAAAGAATGAGAAGATTGAGAAATAGGGTTTAGGGATTTTGGTCATTCGAACGTGCTAGAGAATTTACAGATTTTTTTTCTAACTCAAAATTGAGTTTGGGGGCGAGCTTGCTAGAGAAAGCATTTTTTTTTAAGGGTTTAGTTTTCTAAATAGAGATTTTTTTTAAAAAAAATTAATCAATCTATCTTTATCTTTTATGACACTTTTTAAAATGTCATAGTCTTATAAAAAAGCGTTAAAATGTCAAAAATTCTATGACAATTTTTAAAATAGTCTTATAAAAAAAAATGTTAAAAGGTAAAAAATTCTATGACAATTTTTAAAATGTGATAATTTTAATGTAAAGTTTTTTATGACAATTTTTTAATTCTTGATAATTGTCATAATTAATTTATAACTTAAAAATTATCTTCTTTCCATCTAAAAAAACATGTTTTTAGATTTTATGACAATTTGTTTTCTTCTTATTTTTAGGTTGGAACATCTGTCATGAAATGTCAAAAATGTTGTAGTGTAACATTAGTTGGGTGCGCGCAAGGTGGTCCGTACATTCACGAATATAAAAAATAATAATAATAATAATACTCAAACACACACAGTTGGACGGGTTGATGGTTATCTTGATTGGTGTTAATCCATTTCAAGTAGATGTGTCGTCTATGTAGAGTTTGTTGGTCTCCTTTCTCCCACCTTGTACTAAAAAAAAGTATTTGAAATAATTTTTTTTAACATTTTTATTGAAAAAAAAAAAAGATTAAAGATACAAATATTTTATAAAGTTTTTATAGCCAAGGATATTTTTGAAATTTTTTCAAGTTTGGGGGCATTTTTTAAACAAAACTTTAACGGTTTCCATCTAACTTTAATGGCAAGAATATTTATGAAACATTTTATAAAATTCAGGGGTATTTTTTAAACTTTTCAACGTTTAGGAGTAATGTTGACACAATTCTAATAGTCCAGGGACATGTTTGATAATTTAGCCTATTATATGTAAGAAAACATATAAGATTTAATAGCACTTTCAATCCCAAAAAATGTTTCTAAGGGGCAGTCAAATAGTTGAGGCATGTTTCCTCAGATGTCTCGAGTTCAAGACTGTCTGAGAAGCTCTTAAAATAGAATACTCTTGAATTATCCTAGGTTTGAACCTTAGGACGTGGTATCACACCTCTTAATGTAATGGAGCACATTAAAGGCAACACAAGCAACTATCTTATCTCATATTGAAAAGATTAAGAATTTTCAAAATCTTTATAAGAGATTTGGATTATTCCCTTTACTATCCATTGATTTCGAAGTGCAACCTATATTATATAATTATAGTATCAAGGATTAACACTTAAATCAGTCATTTCGTTCACCCCACACACTGAGTCATAAGCCAAAAAAAACCTCGAACAAAGATTTTTAATTTTGTTTAGAGTGGTCAATTCAATCTTCAAAAAAAAAAAAAAAACAATTACTTTTGTTTAATATTATATTCTAATAACAAATACTTTTCTTTTTTCTTTTAAAGAAAATGTTCTTTCTTTAATTTTCACCACACAAACCTGGGTGATTGGATTTAGGGGTTGGGAGAGGTGAAGAGAGAAAATTATCCAATCTCATATTTGTTTTTTGGGCATAATAACCTTCTTTCAACTTCTCTCAAACTCTTCCTCACATCCCATCAAACATATTTAATCTTATAAAACATCAAATCAAATTTTATTATAATAAAAATTAATATATAAAAAAAAATCTCTCTTAAACACCAATTTCCAAAAAAAAAAAAAAAAATCAAACATCTCTTTCAAAATACAAATCCCAAAAAAAATATTCTAACATCGTTTCTTCAAAATTTCAATTCTCAAAAAAATACTTCATCATTCCAAATTACTTCATTTCCTCTTTCTCTCCTCTCTTCTCCCAAACTCCAAAATCCAATCACCTCCTAAGGCAATTTTATTAAGCCTTCTTGAGCAAAACTACCATTATTTTACCGAAAGCACTTACAATTTTCACAAGGAAACATAAATTAAAGGGACCTATTGTCTTAAAATTTAAACAAAATAGGAGACGAATAAACAAATCAACAAAGAATAATTTTAAATAAGGCCCATAATTCCCATATTACAAATACACCAAACAATTAAATTCATAAATTACATTTACTATCATGAGCTCAAATTTTCGCACCCAAAATCTTGACGCCACTCCAACAAAATAAGAGTGGCACCATAATGGGCCAAAGCCCCCAAAACCACCAAAACATGAAACAATTGATGGCTATGCCCGGCCAGATCAAACCGGCCGGGTAGCCACCTCTCAGGAACTCGGGTCACATAAAACCCAGTTCCTGTGAGGTAAAACAGAGCCATGGCGGCCTCATAAGCGAGAGTGATATTTCGGCGAGGATTTCCCCAGTTGACAACTGTGGAATGGACCGCAGGAATGACACCGAAAAGGCCCATGGAGACGAAGAGCATTGCTCGGTATGATCGAAACTTGGCGGAGGAGAGTGAGGGCGAGAGGAGGGTGGCGATGGTGAAGGCGCCCATGATGGTGATTCCGGCGAGGTAGGCGATTTGCCAGTGGGGATCGCATTGAAAAATGTAGTAAATTGGAGGGAAAAAAGAGGTGATTATCATGATGGCGATTCCGATGTAGTCAATTCTGAGTAAGAGGAGATTTAGAGGGTGGGAATGGCAACAAAATAAGTGGCAAATGCTGCTTGAGAGAAGGCAGAACATTGAGCCGCTTAAGAACACGAAGAACGGCCACCGTTCTGTGGTTGCTCCGCCGTGGCTTGCTGAATTGATTTTCTCGCCACGGCCGCCAAATGGCCCGACACTTCCGGCCAATTCTATTAGTTCTGATGATGTGCTCTGCAAGCCATATACACCGTTATTATTGATTTGTTAAAAAGGATGAAATAATGCTCAATGTTAGACCAAAATAATCTATTATTTTATTTTTTATTTTTATATTCGTAATTGTTTAAGCTAACTTGTACACATTTCAACTAATGTCATTGAATATCTGTCTAACTTTATAATATTTGAAGTCGAGAAAATTTATAAGTAGATAGTCACTATAAATTAAATTCATCACCTCTTATTTTTTAAGGTCTTATTAACTATTAGGTAACTCCATGAGGTTAAAATAATCATATTATCAATCTACATTTTTTTTTTTAATTCAACAAAGATTAGAGAGTGGTTCGAACTCTAACAATATGTGTCAATAGCTATTCTCTTGTTGCAATCACATTGTCAATTTATTAGAATTGAAAATTAGTTTAGTTATTATTTTAGACAACATTTATTTTATGTCACTAATGATTCAGTTATTTTAAAAACTAAAATTGAACAATATCGAAATGTGAGGTAAAAGTGTTTTGATTTTGAAATATAACATAGAGGTTAAAAATGTTTTTTTAAGCTTATTATTATAGATCAATAAAAAAAAATGGAGATCTGTACTTTTATTTGAATTTCTAAAGCTCTGGTTGGTCATTATATTGTTTTTATTTTTTAATTTTTAAAATTTAAGTCTATAACAACTATTTTTTTATATGTTTTTTCTTATTTGGGATATTTACAACATACCTATATTTTTATAAACCAAAACAAAAATTGGAGGAAAAAAAAAAGCAGCTTCCAAAAGCTTGTTTTTGTTTTTTAATTTTAATTAGCATTCACATACTTTCTTACAAAAAAATGGATACATTGTAGGAAAGATGGTACATATGGTGGGAAATTTGAGTAAAAATAACTTATATTTCAAAAATCAAAAATCAAAAATTAAGACCCCGTTTGATAACTATTTGATTTTTTGTTTTTGATTTTTGAAATTTAAGTCTACAACAACTATTTTACCATATGTTTTTTGTTCTTAGATATCTACATCTTATTTACATATGTATAAATTAAATCAACATTTGAAAACAAAACAAAGTAGCTTCCAAAACCTTGTTTTTGTTTTTGAAAGTTAGTTAGCATCCATATACTTTCTTTAAGAAAAGATAGATACTTTGAGGCAATGTAAAACACATGGTAAAAAATTTAAATGAAAATAAATTGAAATTTCAAAAATAAAAAATAAAAAATAAAATAGTTATCAAATGGAGTCTAAATAATTATCAAACGGTGCCTAAATTACTCATGTATTTACCGCTTCTGGATCTAGCGGTGATTCAAACCTATGTGAATGTAACTTTTAAATTGGATTTTGTAGGTTTAAAAAATTATGCCAATTAAGCAACCGAGTATAACTTAGAAGATAAGATGCCGATTACCATCTTCTGATTTTATCTTCTGATTTACACTAAAAAAAACCAGTTGTATTAATTTGTGGAGAATAGTTCTATGACAAATATTCTACTTTTCTAGATAAAAGAGAAAAAAAAAACAAAAAAACAAAAAACTTACTCCGACGAAATCTTTAGAAACATAGGAAATGTTTGAATAGAGTGATCCGAGCATAGAACTGCACGAAAATAGGTAAATCATTTCAATAGATTTAATATAAAAATAAAAGTTACTGTTTTATAAATGTGTAACTCAAACTTTATGCAATCAATTTTTATTTTTTTTATATTAATAATTATCTGGATTAACTTGCATGTACATCAATTATTGTCACTCCAATTTTGCAAATTTAAATATTTGAAATTACATAATCAAATGACAACACATTCGTGTGATCAAAATAGTATTTTTAACATATTACAAAGTGAGCTTGAATGCAAAGTTCTAGACTTCTAGTCATTAGAAGAAAAGAAAATCCACATTTCTTAGTAGGTTAAAATATTTCTGAAAACAAATTTGCTAATAAAACATCTTTTCAAAAGAAAATTGCCAATAAAAGAGTTTGTTTATTTTGGAGATAAAATCATGTTTAATTCAATATAATATAAAAGATATTTTTTTTACTGATAAATATATAGTATATAAATGTTGTTAAAAGCATTTACTTGAATTTATTAG
>JBBMKA010095719.1:0-12630 GCA_037833695.1 Sechiopsis laciniata
AGTGTGTTTGGTAAATGAAACTTAAAATTACATTCTTTAAGAACCTAACTGCTTAAATAAACTTTAGAAAGATATGTTAGCATTACAGAAGCTATTCAAAATGGCAATAAATTATAAACATAGAAATGTATGGATATATTTACAAGCTTTTTAATAAATCACCTCAGCAAAGGGTGCACACAAGTTTATAGTTATTATTGTACAGTTTCAATATTTTATCACATTTTTTTATGGCTAATTACTAAGATGAGGGGAAAATGACATATCTCTAAAGAAGCTTAGTTGAAGCTTGAGGATCTGCTCCATCTTCCTTTGAGATAATCTTCGAAGCAAAGACTTTTTGTCTGTTCCACACTGCTAAATGAATCCACACCATCATCATCAACACCAAGCAATGCAAGGTTCAAGTGCAGTTCAGAACTTGAACTCGGATAAACTTCGTCATCTCCATTCTCCACACTTTGTGAATCCTCCACAGTGAAGCTTACGGTATCGGTGTCCCCTCTTAGAATCTTCAATATCTGGATCGTGAGGCATTCATAAACATCTTTGATTAATACAAGCAATGTGAGAAGATTAATGTTCAAAGCAATACCTGACTAATTTTAGGACGGAGTCGAGACGCCCTTGTGATGCATAGGGTTGCTGCAAGAATCATTCTCTGCAACTGACCGTCATCGAATATTCCCTCCAATTTTGGATCTACTATTTCCTTTATGACGCCACTCTCTATGATTGGCTTAGCCTGACATACAGTGATAAATGTTCTTCATTCTTGTACATTCATGTAGTATCATGAAACTAAAATTGTGGGCAGTCCACTTGATAGTAGCCTTACCCACATAACCAAGCTCTGTTGAACTTTCGATGTCTCTGCACTGATAGCTCTTCGTCCCGATAATAGTTCGAGTAGAACTATACCAAAGGCGTACACATCAATCTTATTACTCATCTTTCCATACATGAAATATTCGGGAGCAAGATATCCAAATGTTCCCACAACATCGCCTTCGATCTGATAGGACGAGTCTGTTGGTCCCCAGATTGCAAGCCCAAAATCTGTCAACTATCATACAGAACATAAGTTAGGATTATGAATAAATGAAAAAAATTTGACAACTCATTCGATGAGAATTTTCTAACAAACTACCTGTGGTTCAAGTTCATCAGTGAGTAAAATGTTTGATGTCTTGACATCTCTGTGTACAACAGGCTGGGGACATTCATCATGTAGGTAGGTTAACGCCTCCGCAATTCCGATAGCCAACTTGAATCTCACCTCCCATGAAAGTATGCTTTTTTCTTTGTTTCTATCTAATTATCATATAATTTTCTTATTAGCATATTCCTGATCTGATAATACTTCCGATTGTTGAAGAAAAATGAAGATATTTAAGCCTTACCATATAGATTTTTCTCTAAACTTCCTTGAGAAAAGAAATCATAAACAGAGATCAACGTATCATCCTCAATGCAGATACCGAGAAAGGGAGTTATGTTTTTGTGATGCAATGAGGATATAATGTCAACTTCCCTAGAAAATTCATTCCATGCCTGCTTGGAAGAATTCATTACTTTAACTGCAATAGGCTTTCCATCTGGGAGAACTCCTTTGTATACACGATTGCAACCGCCTTTCCCAATCAAGTTTTCTGTTAAGAAAACACAAATTTATGAGTAATGGACCAAGGACATACTTCTAGATCTGAAGGGCGAGCAAACGAATTTAACCGTCAATTCAAAGTGAGGGTCAACTCAAAAACCTGAAGAGAAATGAGAAGTTGAAGCCTTCAACATATCAGGACTAAACCATTTATAACAAGATGAGTTAGTTTTCAGAATATCCTCCAAGTCTTCTGGTGGTTCAGAAAAGGCCGATAAACTGCATTTAGCTCTCTCGTCCACGAAACCAGTGGTCTTCCTTCTTGATGGATTGTTTCCTTTCGTGCTTAAACGCTGATATGGTGAGCGATCGGGTAAGTTCATAACCCATTGCACTACAGACATTTTATGTGCACACGGGGTTTGTGAAATGCTTGGAGTGGTTCGGAGCAATGGCCAACCAAGCCCTGGCTCGGGATGGTCCATCTTTATCGAAGAGTCTTTTTTTCTATATTTTCTTTTATTTTCAAGGACAACTCCATGAACTTCATCCTTCAAGTCATCACTACCAACCCCACAAGACACGGAGTTGTTGGTCTCAGAGCCATCAAAGTCAGGTTGACTAGCTTGACTAAAACTTGGTTTTGGGTCTAGATTCAAGCCTCCTGTCATATTATAATCCATAACTAACTTTAATTTTGGTTTTTTTTAAAAAAAAGTCAATCTACCAAATAAATGGTCTTTGAAACCAAGAGCACGAAACCTGGTAGTTGATCATTGGTGGATCTTCTGAAGACAATTTTGCCATTGTTGAGACCAAAAACATTGGTCGTCGGAGGCAGTTGCTTGACTATGTACCTAGTTGTTGAAGACCAACCCCTGCAAATGGTTTCTGTTAAGACCAAATCAGAAAACAAACAAAAGGCTACTACCAGTTCAAAGAAGGATTTCAATTTTCAGTAACTTCCCTACCCAAGATTAGATGGTTTGCTTGTTCCCAAAACTACAGCCTCAACAGCATAGATTTTTGCCTCTCTGACCAGAGTCTTCCTAACCGAACTTCCGGTCGATATATGCGCAATAAGAGCTACCTGATACCAAATTCGAAGATAACAATCAATACCCAAAACTTCATTTCATCCATAAAACCAAAAAAGTCCACACCAAACCGAACCTTGTTTACATCACAAAGGCTTTTGTATCCTTCTAAGAATTCATCAAATAAGTGCTTATCTTTTGTTGCACGATCTGTTTGGCAAGAGGGGAAAAAAATATATTTCAAAATTAAGCATCACAAGAGTTTGAAACAAGAGATTTGGGATTGAAAAAGAAAAACGCACCAGAACTTTGACAAACATGGATTACAATAACACAATCCCCAGGATCAGCAACTTTAATAATCGCCCAATTGAGCAAATCTCTGCTATCACCATTTAATCTAATCCCAACTAACACATTCTTTTTCTTTTTCTTCTTCTTATTTTTCTTTTCAATAGCCTCAGAATCCTCCAAATCAATAGTCATTTCGTTTCCTCCAGATTAATCTCCTATAATAATCTCCAAAACCTCAAAGATTTTGAATCTTCTTCATCAATTTGCAGGGCTTCAGCACAAAAACTCTGATTGAGAGATTTCCCACTTTTTAAACCCTCCACCATTTCACTCTCTGCAACCAAAACCCACCATAATCAACACCAACAAAAGAATAAAAAACCTAAAAAATACAAAAATCCCACATAAAACAAAAGGGTAGCAAGCAATGACTTGTAGTAGCTATGCTATGAGCCTAAAAGTATTTAAAAACAAACAGCAACCCATAAACGCATTAAAAAAAACCTACCATAATTTCATATTCAATTAGGTTAAAAACAGGAAACGAAACCCCACAATTTCAAAACCCTCCAATTAGAAATTAGAACAATAACTTCCAAAAGAAACCCTAAAATGAAGCAGAAGATAAATAAAAGCCGACAAATGGGTTGTACCTAAAACTTGAACCGATTTGTCGGCCAAGCTCAGCATGATTTTTAAAACCGATTCCACCGATTAATCCCCAACTAATCGAAAACTTGACCTAAAAATTGTCGTAGAAGACAATAATTTCAAGTAGGATGACGTAAAGCAAGAATGAGAAGAAATGGAAATGGAAAAGAAGAGAGATGAAGTTTGGGAGAAGAAAATGTCGGCAAAGAAATTTGCAGAGAATTTTGAAGGAATTGAAGGAGACGATAGGTATTATGATTATTGTTTTTTCTTTATTAAATTCCTTGCAAATTCTTTTTTTATTTAAAATAATAATAATTTATGACTGCTAAAAGAGAAACCGGAAGTTTTCGCGGGAAACCTATGGTATCCGGTTGGTTTACGTGGGTCGCCTAAAGCGGACTTCAAGTTTTCACCGGCTGTTGCGGGTTGCCATACCTGACCGTTGCCCGTACTACATGCAAACAAAATCGTCAACGACAAGAAATGTTTCTCTTGTTTTTAATGTTTTTGTTTTTGTTGCTGTTTTTTCTTTTTAAAGAAAATAGCATAAAGATTAATTACTTTCCCCTTCTTTCTTTTTCTTTAACTCTGTCTCATAATTGTTGAACAAATTACCATATTTTTTTCATAACCATTTGATTTTTATATTTTAATGTTTTTTTATAAATAACTTTGAAAATATTATTTTAACCTATTGATTTTCTGATTTTGTTATTACCTTTTACCTTTGTGCTCGAAAATCAAGTGATGTCTTAAAGATTAACAAAAATGTAGTTTAAAATTGTAGTGTTTTTTCTAAACCATTAATACATTTAATGTATTAATTAAGCTATAGCTACTTTTGTGAAGACACTTAATTTAAATATTGATAAGATAATTATTCAACTAGGAGGAATATTGTTTCAAAAAAAAAAATTAGGAGGAATATTCAACATGTTTTTTTTTTACATAATTGAGTTTAATATTAAATTTTATTTGACTTAAATAAATGGGAAATAAATTCTTTTTTATGTACATTTTTTTTAGTACAAGCTAAGAAAATGAGATTACAAATATCTATTCCAAGAATTGAACCTGTGACCGTGAATGGAAATAGATTAACACCAAACCAGATAATCAATTACGCCATCGACCCATTCGATTTTTTTTATATACATTATACTTTGGGGATTTTGCATGTATAATAAAAAAAATGACAAAGTATTTTCATCTATAGCATAAAATCAAAACTAATTCATTTGTAGTAGGAAAATCTAAATTGAGTTCTATCACCGATAGAATTCAATCAATGACATAGTTCTATTACTGGTATAATTCAATTTAGTCATAGACTCATTCTATCACTGGTTGAGTTCTATCACCGATACAAATCAATGAGTTATAGATGAATTATTTTAAAAATTGTGCTGCAAATATAATATAATGATAGAATGTGTTAAATTCCCTTATACTTTTCTTCTTTTTATACATTTTTTTTTCTTTTGTTTTCTTTTTCTTATAATCGAAGTTTCCATTTTAAATAAATACCCTATATCTTAGGGTCTAGTTTTTTTTTGTATTAAAAAGGTTTTTAATGTTGGATTTTATTGGGGACTTTTGTGACTAATTGATCTTGCAGCTTGAAACGAGTATTAATGTAGTTATTTTGAGATAATTGGGTTATTAGTTTGTTTTTCACACAATTTTTTTCAACCTTGATTTTGGAAGAAAAAAAAAAAATTATATGAAATTGATAGTATTACCGGAATTGGTGTACAGAATTAAAAAATAGTAATAAGGTGTGAGTTATGTTCATTAATCTTCACAGTTGATCTGATATAACATCTTAACAAATGCTCAAGTTAATCTCCATTTTATTTGTTGAACTAAAAAATGATAATATTAACCCCAATAGTTTATGTAACATAAAGAAACTAATTCAAATTTTAAAACTAGAGATTGACATAACTTTGTAATAAGATGAGAGTTCAATACTGATTTTTAAGATCGAACTTGTGATCATTGAATTAAATTAGATTATAATCGATCAATTAAGTCAACACACTACTAACCCTTTCAATTAAAAAATATTCTTATAATTATATCCCAAGTTAGGTAGGATTTTTTTTCTATAAAAAATAGTTATATAGGAATTTTTTGTGAATCTTTTTTTTTTTTTTTTTTTGGTTATTACAAAAATGATATATCAAATATAATAACAAAAGTTAAAGGAAACTCCACCTTAAAAGTCTTTACAATTTTTCTTGAGAATAGACTTAGAATTTAAAATTGCCAAAAGTTGATGCTTTTTGAGTCATCTTTGTCATGTTGCCTCAAATTGATTCGTAAAGATAATCAATAATATCAAATGTCTAGGAAAATGAAAAAGAGGGTCAAAAGTGTTAATACAATTAAAAAAAATGATGTAACACTTTACATAGATGCCTTAAACTTATTTGAAATCAAACTCCCTCCTTTTAAAAAAAACATATATATATATTTTTTTAATTAAAATATAATGATAAGTTTAACACAACAACGAACATTTTAAGACTAGTAATTTAACCATAAATTTATCCTAATATTTTCTTTCTTTTTTAATATTATAAAAAATTGATATCCTTATCGTAATTAAAAAAAGTTATTTTAAAAATAACATTTTCTTTCTGCTTTTTTTAAAAATAAATATATAAATGAGTTAAAAAAAATTAGTACAACAACAATATTAATATTTAGGATTAGAGGATTCTAATTTAGAATTTATTGATTGATTGAAGATGCATGACAATTATAGTTGGCTAAGCCGGATAGTTTTGTTGATATATTTTAAGTTTTTCTTAATTTCTAATAATTATTAAACCATCAAGAATATTTTTTGGTTCCTCCGTTTGGTTAATTTTGGATCTGCCCCTGCAATAATTTGTTCCTATTTTTAATCCGGTTAAGTCTTACCAAAAATCTTAAATTTTATTTAATAAATTGGTGAGCTTTTGTTTCACTCTATTGAATTAAATGTGAAAAAAATTCTAGAGCTAGGAATTTTTTTTGAATAAAAGAATGATCTAGAGCTAGGAATTTGACTTAGGTTTGATATCCTTGAATGTATTAATGTAACTTTATGCACATAATTGAGGATGCGATTTTATTTTATTTTTTCCCAAATTAACAACATGTTTTTCATTTAAATGAGTAAGTGGTTCAATGGTTTCATTATTTGGTTGTAAACCAGTTTAACACTATTATCACAAGTTCGATCTTGAGAATCCATATTTGTCTTTCATTTATTTGAGAAATATTAGTAATCACCAAATCTATAGTTTGAATCTCCCAAATTTCTATTATATTAGAAAAATAAACTAAAAAATTTAGATACTAAAACAAATATTTTAAAATTCAAAATTTAAAATAGAATAAACTCCAAAGTTTGAAATACAACTTAAAGATCTTTCATTCTTAATTGGTCAAAAGACATTGAAAAGTGATTTTTAGAAAAATCAAAGCATGTTAGCTTCTTTTTCTAAATAGCAAAGCATGTTATTATTATTAATTTGGGATTCAAAGCATGTTAGTTTAAACCTAATATGTCATTTAAAGATTTTTTTTTTTTAATTTTATAAAAAAAATATATACAAAACAATACATTAAAACGAGATATTATCATTAATCCCTCTATAAACAAACACACACCAAATGAGCTATTATTATAACTCATCTACAAACTAACACATCCAAACAAGTTATTACTATAATTCATCTGCTAACTCCTTCATAATTTCTCGTCCATGCACCTTCTATAGAACTTTCATGTTCATGAGGAATTTTTTTAAGAGGACAATTTGTCGAATCCCATTTCATTTCAGGTTTTGAAAATGTCTTCAAATTGATGGCTTTATGTTTTAGCAATATTCAAAATTGGGATGTTGAAAATCAGTTGTATTCCCTCAAGAGTATCTAGGGAAAATCTTTGTGGGGGAGCAAATTTGTGTTAGGTCAATTTTATGACCTACATATTTTTTTTAATAAATCCTTCTTCTTAGACAAAAATAGAGGGAGGCAGATGTATACATGAATGCTACCCACTCTTTAATTATTGAATTATGGTCTACCCCAACAAAATCAACATTTCAGTTGATATAAATGTGTGTTAATGACTAAATTGATATGAATCTATCCTACTTAAGAAGTCCTTCGAAATCATCTAAATAATTCTAACCTTCATTAGATGGAAAAAATGCATCATATCATATACTAATAAAACAATATGCAAAGTCTTAACAAAATAATAATTTAATTCAATGATTGTTGATTTTTTAATTTATAAAACAATGTCAATGATTGTTGACCCTAAAACAATTCGATGACTCTCAAATAAGATGAGTCAAATACAATCAAGCAACCCAATATACACTACCAATTCTTTCTTTTTCTATTAATATCAAGATTTAAAATCTTATTATCCCAAGTTTTCAATACTAGGTAAAAAAAAAAAAAGAGAAGAAAGTAGGGAAGTATTGTACAATTTCTAAACAACCCTTTAGAAGTGGACAAAGGCAAAAGTCATAAATGTGCAATCAAAGTTGTACTGCACTTGGCTTAAGATATAGTTGATTTGATCTTAGCATCTTTCAACAAAAACCCTAATGAACAAAATTAAAATAAATAAATTCTTACAAAATTAAGTCCAAAGCAAATAATATCATACAAATACGAAGTCTCAATATTACATACAAACTAATAGAAATGGAAGGAAATCAGTTCATATTACAAGCCTATATATATTGCTCATCAGTCAACATTACTCCAAATCCAGAGACTGATAAACCAAAATAAGGGTTTCTAAATGTCAATCAATGGAAAGCTTTGTTCCACAGTCACCAAACTTTCTGGAAAGATGATTCAAACCAACTGGTAGATGAAAAGCATCCAAGAACATTACGATATACTGACGACAGCTACACGATACTAACTCGAGAATCAGTTACATCAAAGATGTCTAAACTTGAACATATACTATATCATGACGCATATTACAAACAGATGAATTAAAAACACTTTTTACAAATCATAGCACAGATCAGAAAGTAGGCAAGCACAGAGGATGAGATTTGTTGCTCAATCGCGGGGTTGCGTTAAGGACAATTTGAAAAATATAACTCATATAGCGATAGTTAGGGGCTAAATAATGAGTAGCTTACTAATGTGTCTTTGGATTCGAATTCTAACCGGCCGTGATACAACTAACTTTGCATCATAGTATAGAACATGGCTTCTGTGCCTTTCGCTTCTTTCGGTTCTTCCGCTTTGGAGGCTGGAGAACCACTTTGATTGCTGCGTCGAAAACTGCTTTCACATTCTGCATACAGTAATGAAAGAAGTCTTGTTAAGGGTGAGGAATTGGAGAAAGGAGAGACAGAAGAAAATGAATTCTTCATACTTGCTGTGTTTTCGAACTGCATTCGATGTAAACCGGGGAACCAATTAGTTTTCTAAGTTCCTCCCCCTGAAAAAGAGATGAAATTTTAAAATAAGGGGAGAAGAGAAGATAACAAAATCGGACTGTAAAATGGCGAACAAAACTACGAATCTGGATTATATCTATTCTGATATAGAACTCGTAAATACAGGGTACATTGCAGGATACCTGGGCAGTAGTAATCGGCACAATCCCTGGGTGTTCGATGAGGTACTGTTTATCTTCTCGAAGATCTACAGGAAGCAAGTTAATACTCATGAATATTGATAATCCCACATCGAGTGCAAACGATGACATAATATTTATCAAAAGCATACATTTTTCAAGAGTTAAAGATGGTCCTTAGAAAAATAAGCCAAATACAGAATAATAACCCGTATTTTCGTTACATAAGGAGTAATCTGTTCTGTTATTTAGGTGAAAGAAACTGTATCACCTAACATCATACTTATTAACCATATTTTTGTTACATGTTGTTCATCATGGTGTGTCACTAGTATCTAGAAACAATCATCAGCAAACAAATGGAACAAGAAAGCTGTTGAAGGTGAAAACTAGAAAGGTAGTGAAGAGTATAACCGAGCTTAGTCCCGACGAGAATAACTGGTACACCAGGAGCATAATGCCTTAGTTCAGGTATCCACTGTCATGGAAAAGAAGTTCAATAGCTAGAATTGGAACCAGAGACGTTAAAAACAAAAAGAAGGAAAGTTAAGTTCAACCGATGAAGATAAAGCAGCAGCTTACTTTTTTTGCAATATTTTCGTAACTAGCCCTGCTTATGAGAGAGAATGCTAACAGAAACACATCTGCTCCACGGTAGCTCAAAGGCCTTAATCTATTGTAATCTTCCTGGCCTGGTTCATGATTCATACATCAGATACAATGAAAAAAAGTTTCGTCATAACTCATTTTTTAACATACCAGCAGTATCCCACAAGCCTAGGTTGACTGTGCTGCCATCCACAACTACATTTGCGCTAAAATTGTCGAAAACAGTTGGCACGTAATCCTGTTTCAGGGTATTCACCAGTGATTATAGATGGACAACAATTTCACAGAACTTAGAATGTAAAATATGCAAAACATTATGCATCTTAGTTAATAGTTACAATCTCCAAATCAAGACAGACAAAGCATCAAGAGTTCTACATTGTAAAAGTGTTCCTCAAATAGCACACACATACAGATGAAGATCTAATACCAGACAAAAATAAAGTTTCATGGCGGATAAGTTTATAGCCGGGGCCTAGTGGTCGAGAGGATTTAAGTAACTAAGAGATGATGAGTTCAATCAATGTGGTAACCTACCTAAGAATTAATTTTCTACGGTTTCCTTGACATCCAAATATTAAGGGTCAAGTAGTATATTCTATGACAATAATCCAGGTACGCATAAGCTGCTCGGATAGTCACGGACATCAAAAAAAAGTTTTAGCCTAAAAATGCAGATTTTTTGCACTCACTACGAACACCAAAACATTTGCAACATGGATACACAAAGAAAAGTGTTCTTAAAGCAGCAAACAATTAGTCATAAAGAGCATGAAATTGATATACAAACGATCATGGAACCACAATAACCAGAATTTAGAAATCTCCTCATGTGGGAATCTTCCTGCAACAAATATAGACTGAAAAGAGGCAGAAATTGCTCAGCAGAACCTGCAACTCCAAACGATTCATGTTCCACCAAACATGTGGATGGAAATTACCTTCTCTTCAACTAGTAAGCAAGCAAGCAAAGACACAAAAAACAAGAATAGAAGAACTGCAACATAATAATCCTTCAAATGTAATTCACTTCACAAAAAACCAAGAACCCCAAAACAAAGAAGCCTAAAAAGGGTTCACTGGAACAAAAAGCAAACTTCACAAAAACCCATTAAAGAAACAAGCATTCTAAGCTCAAAAAGTACAGAATCAACAAAACCCCCTCTCAGAACAAACTCAATAGCCCAAATTTAGTCAGAAACCAAACAAAAACAAGAACAGAAAGATCAAATTAAAGGCTAAGTAGCTAACCGTGGGGAAAGTGTTGCTGGTGTAGGAGATAAGCATACAAGTTTTCCCAACGGCACCATCACCAACAGTAACACACTTAATAAACCTAGAAACACTCATTTCCTCCAATTCAGAGCTCGGTTCAAAAGTCTCCCAAAGCAGAATCAGAAACCCACAGAGAAAAAGAGATAACAATGGAGTTGACCCACAAATGCAGGCACATTTAAAAAGGAAATTGGATGTATGAACCAGAGGAAGAGAGAAGGAGAGTCGCAAAGACAAAGCAATTGGGTCTATAAAGAGGGGATTATGCCAGCTCTTGGCCAGCTATGGTAGAGTCAAAATCACGGTCTCAAAATTGAAAATGGAGGAATTCTATCGATTCTACCGTTATGGGATGGAAAATTTTTACCAATCAATTGATGTTGAAGTGAAATTTGCCAGCTCTCGGTTCTCTGTTCTTTAGCTTCTCGCTCTTGGGCTCACACTCACTTTTGGGTAATTTTTTCTTTTTCTTTTTCTTTTCTTTTTTTATTCATACTTACCTAACACATGAGTCACATATTTTTGTTTATTTATCTTTAAAGATGTTAAATCAATCTTTTCATCAAACATTTTTCTTTCTATTAATAAGAAATATGTGGCTAATATATTAGTAAGTATGAACATGATATTTACCAACAAGTACCTAAGTGTTAGCTCTTTTCTTCCTCAATTCTAAAATCTCATCTTTATAGAAGGGTATTCTCTTTTTGTTGTTATTTTTCTTCTTTTTGAAGGAAAAACACGGGTTGCACTGGCAGCCAAATATTTTGTTTGTGAATGAAAATATGGAGGTTTTAGTTCCAATTTATGAAATTATATTTAGAATTTAAACAAAAAAGAAAAGAGTCTTTTTTTTCCCATGGGTTTGGTCTACTGGCCTTTTGAAGGTCAATTTCAATTCAATTCGAGCCTCATCACAAAAGAAATAGAAAAGAACAAAGTAGTAAATACAAATTTAAAAAAAAAATAAAAAATAAAAAATAAAAAAAAATGAGTCCACCATATAGACAATGGGAGTATGTCAACAAGTAAAGACCAATGTGAGACTTATACCTCGTTTTGGCAAAACTCTCATCGGTAATATATATATATATTGGCCATTAATATATACTTTTTTTTATTTTTGGATTCAACAACATTGAAAAAGAGAATAATTATTAAATTATACTAGAGCTCTATTTTTGTGACATATTTATTTTTTTATCTATCACATTCATTTTTAATTGGACATTATGCGTATTAAATAAGAAATGAATTAGAATTCCAAAAAATAATAATAAGTGAATTAGGAAAGGTAGTTGTAAGAAGTTGATTAAATAAATGAGACGAGAAAAGGTAGTTGATAGTTGTTTGAAAGTTTGGTTTGGATCAAACCCTCCTTAGGTTATTTTTTATGGTCAAATTAATCATCAAATATATTTTGTTATTTAATTAAAAAAAAAAAACCGTGTCTAAACTTTGTATATCAACTGGGTAATTTCAACCAACTTAGGCAACATAACAAACCAATAAATAATGGGAATTTTTTTTTTCCAATTAGA